>JXCR01141788.1:65878-84814 GCA_002079205.1 Phalaenopsis hybrid cultivar | reverse complement strand
TATATATATATATATATATACATATGTATATATATATATATATATTAATTTTAAATTAAGTCATTCCCAAAATTCCAGTCGACATGTGACTAATGGAAATTTATTTTATTTTTAAAAAGTTAGATTGCAACTTTTTAGCACTCACGACACTTTAATAACTCATGTTAATAAAAATAATTTTCTACTATAAAAATTTCTAAAAAACATCAATAAAGTAATACCCCACAAAGAACTGTGTTGGCGGTTGAAAAACAAACAAACAGAAAGTTTTCTCGAGCAGACCATATGGCTAACTAAGTGTCATTCACTTGGATTTTTAAAAATATATAATGTAATATAATTAGGACACCTCGAGTTATTATAAATGATTAAGGGAGTCACTTTTGAGATAAAATAATTTAGANTCGAGCAGACCATATGGCTAACTAAGTGTCATTCACTTGGATTTTTAAAAATATATAATGTAATATAATTAGAACACCTCGAGTTATTATAAATGATTAAGGGAGTCACTTTTGAGATAAAATAATTTAGCATTAATAAAATAAAACAATGCTTTGCTACAACATATCATCCTCAAACTAAGGGATTAGTTGAAGTATCAAATAAAAAAAATTAAAATGATTTTAGAAAACATTGTTAACCCTATTAGGAAAGACTGTTCTATTAAGTTAGGTGATGCATTATAAGTTTATAGGAATGCTTATATAGCTCCCATAAGATTGTCTCCTTCCAGTTTAATCTTTGGAAAAGTTTGTTGTTTACATGTAGAACTTGAACATAAGGCAAACAGGGTAGTTGAGAAATTCAATAATATTTATAAAAACTTAGCTATAACAAGTTAATGAATTGGAAGAGATTGAAATTCAAGCTTATAAAAAAGCAAGAATTTATAAATAATATGTTAAAAAATGTCATGATAAAAAAATTATTAGAAAATAATTTTAGTGTTCCCAAAAAGTTTAATTATTTAGCTCACTATTGAACTTAAATTTTGGGAAGTTAAAGTCTAAATATTCTGACCCATTACCATTCACTATAGTGAAAATTTACCCTTTTAGAATTGTTGATATTGGAAGTAGAAAGATTATCGACATTTTTAAAGTAAATAGGCAATGAAGATTTAAGTTGAGAAAAATAGAAAATGTCCCCGAAAAATTATTGACTTTAGCTCATCCCAAGTGAAAAATGGCATTTTCGTATTGAGGATATCAAATTTAATACTTTTTTGAAGGCATTCTAAGTGATATTTTATTTTGTTTTAGTGTGTGTTTGCATTACTTTATGTATTGCGTGCTTCCTTCGGAACAAAGGAGGGATTCACATATTTTGATGGAATTCTGTATATGGCAACGTCATGCTTCACATTGGCATCACAACCCTTGNGCATTACTTTATGTATTGCGTGCTTCCTTCGGAACAAAGGAGGGATTCACATATTTTGATGGAATTCTGTATTTGGCAACGTCATGCTTCACATTGGCACCACAACCCTTCCACGCATATGTGACATATTTATGTAACCTGCTTTGACTAGCATCGCTGGGGTAGTGCAGTGTCACCAGTCTGCTCTGTGCACATGTCAACATCCTACATGTCTGGATAGCGTCCTAGGTGTGCCGAAATGCCCACATACATGAATTTTCCTGGTGGTCAATCTGACATTTCGGGTGTGAAACTAAAGATAATTAAAAATAATAAATTCTACAAAATTTTTTACTGGGCACTGTCTCAACGTCCATGTTCGACATCGCAGCGCTTCAACTGACGATGCTCAAGAAAAACACCACTATGTTTTCATTAATTTTGGTTTATGCAAGCACCACATCATTAGTTAATGTTCCATAAACAGTACCCCTTTGCTAGTTCTTTTTAACTCAATTTTAAGGCGTGGTGTGCGGAAGAGGGAGGGATGCTGTAAGCTAGGCTTCCAAGTTTATATATTTATCCTCTTTTTCTTACTTTTCTTTGTCTTTCTTATTTTCTCCTTNAGTCTGCTCTGTGCACATGTCAACATCCTACATGTCTGGATAGCGTCCTAGGTGTGCCGAAATGCCCACATACATGAATTTTCCTGGTGGTCAATCTGACATTTCGGGTGTGAAACTAAAGATAATTAAAAATAATAAATTCTACAAAATTTTTTACTGGCCACTGTCTCAACGTCCATGTTCGACATCGCAGCGCTTCAACTGGCGATGCTCAAGAAAAAACACCACAATGTTTTCATTAATTTCGGTTTATGCAAGCACCACATCATTAGTTAATTCTCCATAAACAGCACCCCTTCGCTAATTTTTTTTAACTCAATTTTAGGGCGTGGTGCGCGGAAGAGGGAGGGATGCTGTAAGCTAGGCTTCCAAGTTTAAATATTTTTCCTCTTTTTCTTACTTTTCTTTGTCTTTCTTATTTTCTCCTTTATTTTATGGCAACCAAGACGAAGGAACCACTTGCTTCTTTCGTTACAATAAAATTATGCTTTTGTAATTTTATGTATTCTTATGTTATGACCTTTTGGAGGTTTTTTATTTATGCAGTAATTCAGTTTTGTGATTCTCATATTTTTTGCTTATCACTATGTTGTTTTTGTGTCATCTTATTTCTGTTATGGAATTTCTCCATTTATGATATTTTCCTATTATTTTATAGCTTGTTTAGTCATAAATTTATATTACTTTTAGTCACTTATGTCTATATGTTACTGATGCGTGCTAGATAATTCGCGGTGGTAGAGTAACAGACTGTCGTCTTAACATTGTACGAAAGTTCATCACACACACATAGATGAAAGAGAAACAAACGGTTATGACTCCATAAATTTTTAAGTGGAAAACCAGTAAGGCAGNCTTTTGTAATTTTATGTATTCTTATGTTATGACCTTTTGGAGGTTTTTTATTTATGCAGTAATTCAGTTTTGGGATTCTCATATTTTTTGCTTATCACTATGTTGTTTTTGTGTTATCTTATTTCTGTTATGGAATTTCTCCATTTATGATATTTTCCTATTATTTTATAGCTTGTTTAGTCATAAATTTAGATTACTTTTAGTCACTTATGTCTATATGTTACTAATGCGTGCTACAAAATTCGTGGTGGTAGAGTAACGAACTATCATCTTAGCATTGTACGAAAGTTCAACACACACACACGGATGAAAGAGAAACAAACAGTTATGACTCCATAAATTTTTAAGTTGAAAACCCGAAAGGGAAAAATCACGTGGTCTGACCCAGTTGCGGAAATCCACTATTAATTGATGATTACAGAAATCTCTTATCTCACATACGGGAAATAGTAACTATATTTTTCAGATTACAACGTCGACTGACGACGTTTGATTGGTGGTTAATGATCCCGACTTAATGCTTATGTACAATATAACACTAGTTCTGATGATATTTTTCACTTATATTTCCTTATTTTGCAACAAAATCAAAAACTTGATCGTGAAGAAAAATAAGATTTTAACTTTTTAATTTAAATATATTCTTATATTTCCTTACTTTGTAAAAAAACAAAAAGCTTGATCGTGAAGAAAAATAAGAATTTAACTTTTAATTTATATATGTTGGAAAAACTTGATCCTAAAGAAAAATAAGAATTTAACTTTTAATTTATATATATTGTGATACTAAATAAAAGTATACGTATCGTTATCAAGTAATATAGGACTTTTTGATTAAGACATGAATATCGAACCCACATGGAAGATTATGCAATACGCACTTTTTAAATTTTTTTTTTATTTTTAAAATGATAATTACTTAAACTAGAAACAATTTTTGAAGGAATTTAAAATTTAAATATTTTTGGTATTTTTGATATTTTAACGAAACAGTAAAAACTTAAAAAATAACTAAAGTTTTTGTAAAAGAAAAGTACTTAATATGAAAATATCTTTCTTCTTATCATGAATCAATAAAAAGTATAGGAATTTAGTTGTGGAAGTATACAAATTATGTTGTGCCAAATAAGAACAATAATATTATTTACCCCTACAAGAGATGCTATAAAGAACATTGGCTAATTCAAAGTTTGAATAGTTCTGAAGACCTGCTATGCAGGGAAGATACTAGCTCTCACTTTAGAGTTCCCTCGATTCCTTCCACCTGAGGGCTAACATTCTCGTATCAAAACCTAAAATAATAAACCAAGTTGGGGGCTTTAACCCGTCACTTTAAAGTCCTCTAACTCTACACCCATCAATGAATATTTCCCTATTTATTTGTACTCAATCATATGAACTACTTTCTCATTCATACAACCTCATGTGATTCTTTCCAATTATTTACTGAGACAGTATCAGCCCGGTTCTTATATGTTCTCACAACAAATTTTAACATCTGGATTGGCCAAATCAAGAAGTAAATGAAGTGCGTGGATTTAATTCATCACAACTTCTTCCATCATTAAAGATCAATACTCTCCACAACTTCCATCCAAAACTTAATTACTTATCATTTTAAAAAGAAAGATAAGGAAAATTACTCAGGCTCCATGGAGAAAACAAAACCACACTTTAGTTTAAAAGAAGAAATCATTGTCAAACCAAAAGTAGTCTAAAACAAAAAGAAAAACTTATCTCAAGTCCTCCACCAGACTCTTCGAGTTCCTTTGAATTTGTTCTCTTTTACAATCACTTAAAACAAAATAATAAAAAGGATAAAGTAAATAAAAAGTGGTTCTTGAAAATCTCTCCAAACTAATTCCCTCAGAAAAGAACTTTCAAAACTTGCCAATATTTTCAGGACTCTTTTCTAAGTCCTCTCTTCTTTCTTTTATAGTTTTCTAAGAGGTGCCTTGGGATCTCTTCAAAATGTGTCTTGATTCGATGTATTTGCCCAAGAAACACATCTTTTTAAGATAATTTTCATCTATGGTGGTTACAACCACTTATTAATCCAATGGGTGCTTGAAAAATCTCTTCGAAATTCGTGAAAACCAATTTTACTCGTCTAGTAACTGCCACTGGCATTTAAGCGCGGGGTCTCGGCACTTAGGCGCGGCCTTCTCTGTTTAACAGGTGCTTAAGCGTCGGATCTGGCTCTCCAACGCTTAAGCGCCAAAACTCTTTTGCACAATTTTTCACCTTTTTGCTCCGAATTTGTTACTTTTTCACTCCTTTAAGCATTTTTTCCATTTTTACTTGTATCTGCAAGAAAAACACAAAAAAAAACTTCCATTAAAGCGCAATATCTCAAAAATAGATATAAAAATGTATCTAAAAATACTATATATTTTTGGTGTATCAGTTAGCGGCGATCGATGAGGGTCGGAGGTGGTCGATGACGGTCGGCGGTAGTCGATGACGACCGACGCTGATGCTAAGCTGCAGTTTCTCCTCAATGCCTCAGGCTCTCTCCAGACTTCCCTCACCTCAAGTGAGAGGTGGGTCTATTTATAGTATTATGGGTGCAATTAATACAAGAATATTAACCATTTTAACGGGACGGTCCAGAGAGTTTTCCTCGATCAAGTTGCATTTAATGGACATTTGAGTGCATTAACGATGCTAGAATTGAGTGATCTTGGGCTGGTTGAATTTTTCTTGTCGAGACGCTCGATTCGAGTATAAGCTTTCTAGTGTCGACATTTGTTTGACCTTCTAAATGTGTCTGAAAATCCTGTAATGGTGGTTTAATGACTTGATCTGGGCTCGATTTGACTCGGGTTGGACTAATTTTTATATCATTATGTTTGTCTCATCGACCAGGTCAGTTTAACTATAAGTTTGCTCCAATCAGAGCTCTGGATGAATTTTTATCAAGATCTGAATGTTTCTTATTCAAAATATCATCTCGGGATCTGTGTCAAGTCTCAAGATTCGTGCTAGAGGATGAAAATTTGTTGGTGGCGTATCAGTTATGTTATATTTCTTGTACTCTAATATGATAAAAAATAACTTTAGAGGAGAATTTAAGCTGAGTTATTTTTCACTTGAGGACATACGAAAAGTCAAATAGGGATAATATCATAGCCCATCTGGCCAACCGTTCAGCTAAAGTGGGACGTGTCATGAGATACTGCAAGAGGTATACCCTTGAGATCAAATCAACATGGTGTGAGATCATATAATGTCTCTACTTCTGGGTTGAGAATATCGCCGCTGAGAGCGACATTATATAANACGGTCGTCGGTAGTCGATGACGATCGACGCTGATGCTAAGCTGCAGTTTCTCCTCAACGCCTCAGGCTCTCTCCAGACTTCCCTCACCTCAAGTGAGGGGTGGGTCTATTTATAGTATTATGGGTGCAATTAATACAAGAATATTAACCATTTTAACCGGACGGTCTAGAGAGTTTTCCTCGATCAAGTTACATTTAATGGACATTTGAGTGCATTAACGATGCTGAAATTGAGTGATCTTGGGCTGGTTGAATTTTTCTTATCGAGACGCTCGATTCAAGTATAAGCTTGCTAGTGTCGACATTTGTTTGACCTTCTAAATGTGTCTGAAAATCTTATAATGGTGGTTTAATGACTTGATCTGAGCTCAATTTGACTCGGGTTGGACTAATTTTTATATCATTATGTTTGTCTCATTGAGCAGGTCAGTTTAACTATAAGTTTGCTCAAATCAGAGCTCTGGATGAATTTTTATCAAGATTTGAATGTTTCTTATTCAAAATATCATCTCGGGATCTGTGTCATGTTCCAAGATTCGTGCTAGAGGATGAAAATTTGTTGGTGGCGTATCAGTTATGTTATATATCTTGTACTGTAATATGATAAAAAATAACTTTAGAGGAGAATTTAAGCTGAGTTATTTTTCACTTGAGGACACACGAAAAGTTAAATAGTGATAATATCATAGCCCATCTGGCCAACCGTTCAGCTAAAGTGGGACGTGTCATGAGATACTGCAAGAGGTATACCCTTGAGATCAAATCAACATGGTGTGAGATCATATAATGTCTCTACTTCTGGGTTGAGAATATCACCGTTGAGAGCAACTTTATATAAGCTTAAAAATACAAGTAATTAATACTGCTGCTAAGAGATTTAATTCCTCAGCAACGACTCCAAAAATTTAATAACAGTTATAGATTTGATAAAGATGTATATATATAATATTCAATAATGGCAAAATCATATATATATATATATGATTATAAAGATGTATAGATATAATATTCAATAATGTTAAAGTCAAATTAAAAATACAAGATAAATATGGACTTAATAAATATTCAATAATTGTAAAGTCACACTTATCAACGTATAGATTCGATAAAGATGGATGTATAAAATATTTAATAATTGTAAAGTCACACTTATCAACGCAAGTATACGTATCACTCAAGTAATATAGGGCTCTAATAGAGTGTAAAGTCACACTTAATATGTTTGATTTAATAAAGATGTATATATATATAATATTCAATAATGTTAAAGTCAAATTTGTCAACACAATTATACATATCGCTCAAGTAATATAGGGCTCTAATGGAGTCCTAGATATCAATCCCACAGGGAGTAGTTTAGAATTATGGACTAAGACCTTATGTATCGCTCAAGTAATATAGGGCTCTAATGGAGTCCTAGATATCGATCCCACAGGGAGTAATGTTATAAGCTATAAACTAAAATTCTAGAAAAACAATACTTAATCGCAACAATAGAATTCAAATTACTTATCTGTCACTAATAGGAAATTGAAATAAATATGTAATTTTATTAATTCTTAAATAACTAATTATACTAATAAAGGTTTTAATGTGATATTCAATATATAAAAAAACATCCTTCTCCTTGTCAAGAAATTATAGTGAATAGATAAAGTGAATCAGTTCAAATTGCATTGTGCCAAATAGAAGCATACCTATTCTTTACCCTTTGGTCAAGACATAAAGAACATTGACTAATCCTATGCTTGTTTACTGAATCTGCGGCTAGGGTGGGAGGATACCGGCTCTCACTTCGGAGCTCCCACATTCCCCTCGCCTGAGGGCTAACATCTACACTTCAGCACCCAAACGATAGGACCAAATTGGGGATTTTAGTCTATCACTCTAAAATCTCCAATTCTACCCCCGATAACTTTATTTCCCTATTTATTTGCACCCAATTTCCAAGGGCTTTCCCTCCCTAAATCTTGGATGTAATCTTCACTTTAGTTGTAAAACTCAACATATTTTAACAAATTACTCCCTGAATCTTGGATGTAATCTTCACTTTAGTTGTAAAACTCAACATATTTTAACAAATTTATCCCTGAATCTTGGATGTAATATTCACTTTAGTTGTAAAACTCAACATATTTTAACAAATCAAATATCTCCAATTCTACTCCCGATAATTTTATTTCCTTATTTATTTGCACCCAACTTCCAAGGGCTTTGACCTCCAAAATCTCCAATTCTATGCCCGATAATTTCATTTCCCTATTTATTTGCACCCAATTTCTAAGGGCTTTGACCTCCCATGCCCGATAATATTATTTCCCTATTTATTTGCACCCAACTTCCAAGGGCTTTGACCTCCCCAAATCTCCAATTCTATGCCCGATAATTTCATTTCCCTATTTATTTGCACCCAATTTCTAAGGGCTTTGACCTCCCAAATCTTGGATGTAATCTTCACTTTAGTTGTAAAACTCAACATATTTTAACAAATCAATTGACAAGAATGAAAGTAAATTAAGATCGAAGTGAAAAGATCATCACAACTTCTTTAGCATTTTTATGGCTCAACCAATTCAAATCACCATTTCACAAATCTCGAGACAAGGAGATATACTAAGAAAACTACTCAGATCTCATGGGAAAAACACAATAAAACTCAAAATTCATATATAAAAATAAATNAGAAAAACAATACTTAATCGCAACAATAGAATTCAAATTACTTATCTGTCACTAATAGGAAATTGAAATAAAAATGTAATTTTAATAATTCTTAAATAACTAATTATACTAATAAAGGTTCTAATGTGATATTCAATATATAAAAAAACATCCTTCTCCTTGTCAAGAAATTATAGTGAATAGATAAAGTGAATCAGTTCAAATTACATTGTGCCAAATAGAAACATACCTATTCTTTACCCTTTAGTCAAGGTGTAAAGGAATGAGATGCATTAAATATTGTATGTGCCAAATAGGAGCAATCATATTCTTCACTCTTTGGTCCAGTTATAAAGAACATTGACTAATCCTACGCTTGTTTACTGAATCTGCGGCTAGGCTGGGAGGATACTGTAAAGAACATTGACTAATCCTATGCTTGGTTACTGAATCTGCGGCTAGGCTGGGAGGATACCAGCGACTAATCCTACGCTTGTTTACTGAATCTGCGGCTAGGCTGGGAGGATACCGGCTCTCACTTTGAATCCTATGCTTGGTTACTGATTCTGCGGCTAGGCTGGGAGGATACCGGCTCTCACTTCGGATCTCTATGCTTGGTTACTGATTCTGCGGCTAGGCTGGGAGGATACCGGCTCTCACTTCGGAGCTCACACGTTCCCCTGCTTGTTTACTGAATCTGCGGCTAGGTTGGGAGGATACCGGCTCTCACTTCGGAGCTCCCACTTTCCCCTCGCCTGAGGGCTAACATCTACACTTCAGCACCCAAACAATAGGACCAAATTGGGGATTTTAGTCTATCACTCTAAAATCTCCAATTCTACCCCCGATAATTTTATTTCCCTATTTATTTGCACCAAATGACCGAATTGGGGATTTTAGTCTGTCATTTTCTAAAATCTCCAATTCTACGCCCGATAATTTCATTTCCCTATTTATTTGCACCCAATTTCTGTCACTCTAAAATCTCCAATTCTACGCCCGATAATATTATTTCCTTATTTATTTTCACCCAACTTCCAATGCAATCTCCAATTCTACGCCCGATAATATTATTTTCCTATTTATTTGCACCCAACTTCCAAGGTTTCCAAATCTATGCCCGATAATATTATTTCCCTATTTATTTGCACCCAACTTCCAAGGGCTTAACCTCCCTAAATCTTGGATGTAATCTTCACTTTAGTTGTAAAACTCAACATATTTTAACAAATTACTCCCTGAATCTTGGATGTAATCTTCACTTTAGTTGTAAAACTCAACATATTTTAACAAATTTATCCCTGAATCTTGGATGTAATATTCACTTTAGTTGTAAAACTCAACATATTTTAACAAATCAAATATCTCCAATTCTACTCCCGATAATTTTATTTCCTTATTTATTTGCACCCAACTTCCAAGGGCTTTGACCTCCAAAATCTCCAATTCTATGCCCGATAATTTCATTTCCCTATTTATTTGCACCCAATTTCTAAGGGCTTTGACCTCCCAATTCTTGAGATGTAATCTTCACTTTAGTTGTAAAACTCAACATATTTTAACAGATCAATTGACCAGATTGGTAAACTTCACTTTAGTTGTAAAACTCAACATATTTTAACAAATCAATTGGCTAGATTGAATAGTTGTAAAACTCAACATATTTTAACAAATCAATTGGCCAGAATGAAAGTAAATTAAGATCGGTGAAAAGATCATCACAATTTCTTAAACATTTTCATAGCTTCACCAATTCAAATCACCATTTTGAAAAGATCATCACAATTTCTTAAACATTTTCATGGCTTCACCAATTCAAATCACCATTTCAAAATCATCACAACTTCTTTAACATTTTTATGGCTCAACCAATTCAAATCACCATTTCACAAATCTTAAGACAATTAACATTTTTATGGCTCAACCAATTCAAATCACCATTTCACAAATCTCGAGACAAGGAGAAATACTGAGAAAACTACTCAGATCTCATGGGGAAAACACAACAAAACTCAGAATTCATATATAAAAATGATAAAACTACTCAGCACTCATGGGGAAAGCACAACACAACTTGGAATTCATAAATGAAATCAAAGCCATACAAACTACAACAAGTAAATAACACTTATCTCTAATTTCTCCCCAAGCAAACTCCTCGAATTTCCTCTGAATCTCTTCCTTTTTTTACAAAACACAGAATTCCTCTTCGAAGCGGAAAGGAGGAAGAAATCTCTCACTTTCTCTCCATTCNTTCCTTTTTTTACAACACACAGAATTCCTCTTCGAAGTGGCAAGGAGGAAGAAATCTCTCACTTTCTCTCCATTCTTACAATCTCTTGAAGAATTCCACATAATTAGACTCTCTACTAAACTCTCTACACACTAATGGAACCTCTCTAACCTCAAGGACCACTAGAGCCTCTCCCCCTAGCACCTCCTCCATTTTCGGCCAAAATCTTCTTTTAAAGTTGTGGATGAGTTTTCCTAAGAGTTGCCTAAGCATCTCTCCAAAATTCGTCCTCATCCAATGCATTATTGGACATAACCGCTAATCTCACCGTCGGCGGCCTCGAGGGCACCATCGGCGGGCCTTCTAAATTATTAAATATGGAGTCTCAAGAATTTCTCGCCATCAGCGCCCTAGTTCAAATCTTCACATTTTGGTCATTTTCACTCCAAATTCACTCATTTTGCATCTTTTTGCTCCAATGACCCTAATTCATCATTCTTGCAACAAAACATCAAAAATACATTTCTTTAAAATGTAATATCATAAAAAATAGTATAAAATATGTATGAAAATCTCAACATATTTTAGTACTAAATAGAGGATATAATCTATTGTAGTAAAGTTTTAATTCATAAATACTATAAGTTTGATTTAAGTAAATACCATAGTGAAATTTTCAAAAAAAATTCAAGTAATTAAATTAACTCTGTAGCTATAATATTATCTAGTCATTAAGTTTAAAAGTTCTAGTCTTCTATTCATTTCAAGAATGACTATATGTTGTAATATTAAGTCACTTAGAATATTTAGATGATAGGAACTTCATGAGAACACTACTAGTAAAAGATCTAATTCATAAATATAAGTTCAGGAATGTATTTAGGTTTTCCATTTAGGTAGGTCCAGTGAAGCCAATTTTTGATTAGGCATATCCTTAAGCTTCTCCTCACTTTCATATATATATAAATATATATTTGTTTTTTTTTCTTTTTTTTTTCCATTTGGATTGCCTTTTATTTTTTTTCTTTCTTTTTTCTTTTCATTTGGATTGCTTTCAATCCTATATATTTTTCTTTTCACAGGGATTGTTTTCAATCCTTTCTTTTTCCTTTTTTAAGTGAGGATTACTATATCTGGATAGTCTTCCTTTTTTTTTTTCTTTTTCATTTGAATTGCTTTCAATTCTATATATTTTTCTTTTCTTTTCAGCTATTGTTTTCAATCATTTCTTTTTCCTTTTTCAAGTGAGGATTACTATATCTGGATAGCCTTTAATGATTTTAAACATCACCGCTTTCAATCCTATATATTTTTCTTTTCTTTTCAGGGATTGTTTTCAATCCTTTCTTTTTTGATTTTCAAGTGAGGATTACTTTATCTGGATAGTCTTTAATGATTTTGAACATCACCTTTCTTTTCCTAAATTTGAAACTCAAAGCATTCCATTTCAAGTGAGGATTACTATATCTGGATAGCCTTTAATGATTTTGAACATCACCTTTCTTTCACGTGAGGATTACTATATCTGGATAGCCTTTAATGATTTTGAACTTCACTTTTCTTTCCCTAAAATATATATTTTTCTTTTCTTTTCAAGGATTGTTGTCAATCATTTCTTTTTCCTTTTTCAAGTGAATTTTTCTTTTCTTTTCAGTGATTGTTGTCAATCCTTTCTTTTTCTTTTTCAAGTGAAGATTATTATATCTGGATAGCCTTTAATGATTTTGAACATCACATTTCTTTCCCTAAATTTGAAACTCATAGCATTCCCCTACCTTATAAATATTTCATAGCTTTTACATCATTGAGCCACAATCTTTTCTTCTCAAATGAATTTTCAGATTCTTACTACTTCAAAATATAGTTTTCTTTACTTTAAATAGTTAACTATAGTCTTATTCTCTTATACTAAATATCTTTATTCTACAAAATTAATTTTCATTACAAAAATTTTCCTTTAAATCTACCATAATATTTAAATATCTACAAAATATAGTCATCGGAATTAAATTCACTACATAAAATCAAATTAATAATTTTTGAAAATATTTAAATTGAGAACATCTAATAGTTAATCTTTTTCTTCCCTCCCCCAAACTTAAATTTTTCAATATGAAATGATACATGTGGAAAGAAAAATTCTAAATATAAATCATACCTTAGTATTTTAGGCATTTTCATCATTCTGAAATTTTTGCAGTCCTCAAAATTTCTACTTCACCTAGTCTGTAACATTAGGAGCTTTCTACACATGTAAATATTAGAGAATTTGCTGGGTAATGAAATTTTGAAATAAATACAAAACTAACCATTTAACAAACATCATATTTCACTAACACATCCACATTACTATCAAAACAATTACACTTAAAATGCAAAAATGAAAATCACATCACATTACAATTCATAAAGTACTAATCAACATCCATTATCCTACACATGTAGATTTTAACTACCACAGTAAACATTACAACAATAAAAATAAAAGTACAAACAAACATTTGTTTCTATTACAAAAAATTACAAAAGTAAAAGTAAAAGTACATCAATTACATTCAGATATAAAAATACCAAACTATGTCTTCGTCTCCGTGATCAGTAGGTGGATTGGACTGATACTGAGTATATCGGGGGCACTCCAAAAAAGTAACATCAGGCTCACCTCTGTAGTGTCGGGCTTGAGCTTCATAATAAGCTATCTCAAAATTTGAATGCCTCTGAAGATACTCACTTTCATAATCATGTCGACGTTCTAAACCGCCAATCCTTTCATTTATTAACTCTATACTTTTTTACTGCAAGGTCAATTCACTCATTAAATCAGTCAAGGTAGGAGAGCTAAGAGAAGGAAGATCATAACTTGTAGAGGGGACATCTCTACTAGTAGAAGGTTCTTAACTCCTACTCCCAGTTCTCCATTTTTCATGGGATTTATAAGTTTTCAAATTAGCTTTACTAATGGGTTTCATAGCCATTCCTCATCATCTCCATCTTTCACTCCAGAAAGTTGGCAAAGTGCATAAATGAGGCCAGGATGTCCTAGACCTCCACTTGTTTCACTTCTTGTCGTGGTCAATGTATTCTTAAAAATGATTCTCCCCACATTTATATTTCTATTATTCTGAATACAGAAATTCAGAATAGCTCTATCTCTTGTTACCTCACTATGGTGATAGGTCAGTAACAGAGTAGAGGAAATAAAATAGTGCCACGCTTTAGAGGTGACAGTCAGCATGAAAGTAGAAAAATTTACTCGTTCTCGTTGCTTACTCTTCCACGTTCCTTTCCCATCAGTGAGAAAGTTGATTACATCATTCAGTGGGCCTTCCATCATACTGAAGGTTTCACAATGACAGTTATAAGAGTCTGGGACTTCGTGAAAGGAGTTAATGTGGGTGGCATTAAATTCAACGGAAAATCCCCGCACTTGAACAATTTCGTCTTCAGAATAGAACACGTTGGCATAAAATTCTTTCACAATATTTACAACAGCCTTATTGGTGGTGTAACAGAAGTTTTCCCACCTCTGCTTGGTAATAACTCATTCAATTTCTCCTCCAGGACTCTCAAAAACTCGATCTTGTATACACTTCTTTCCTTCAAATACTGAAGTAAATCTTGATTCAGCCTTCGCATTGACGAGGCGAGACTCGTTAAACTCAAGTCTCCTCTTTTAACGTGGAGACATTTCAATCTAATCAAAATTATAGAAAAATTCTAAAATATACTTCAAATATGCAAATAATGGCTTCCAAGGGTGATTTTAAGAGTTTAAAACTAAATTTCATGAATTTCTTTCCAATATTTTTTTCACATTCTCAAATTTTTCGAATCTTCTCAATGTGGAAGAAATTCATGGTGAAAATAAAATATTTTAGTTTGGAGTGAAGCTTTTACCAAGAGATGATCAAATCCAGTGTCTAAAAGCATTAAAATAGCCCCAAATCCAAGATCTCTCAAGCCCTAAGTCAAAAATCACATTTTTCAGAGGAAGGGGATGATGAATAGTGGCGGTTGACTTGTCAAAATCATGGTTAAAGGTGTTTTTTTGGGATCTCACCGTCAGCGGGGTCTTCGGCGCTGTCGGCGCGCTCTATTGAAATCATATCCTAAGTCTCGGGAAAAGTCCGCTGTTGGCACAAATAAACTTTCACAACACAAAACATTTTATAAATTCCAAGGGTTACAATATACGTTACACAACATACATAAGTTTGGTATTTTCTCAACCTTAATACATTAATTCAGCCTCGCAATCCAAGCCACAACACTCAAAACGCTAAAAACAAACATCCTATGCTCAGTCTCAACTATACAGAGATCTAAAAGCATAATTCTAAAGAAAAACAAATGCAAAGTTCAAATCAAATTACATACATAGACAGACATGTAGCAATGTAAATCAACTACTATTTCAATTCAGTGCTAGATTCTCCTCTGAGATCACCCATTGCTTGCACATGAACGAAGAGGTTGTAGAAGGGTCAGAATGGAAATTCTTCAGTGGAATCCTCTTAACATGAACGAAGAGGTTATAGAAGGGTCGGTATGGAAATTCTTCAGTAGAGTCCTCTTCTATCAATTTCATACTCCTCATCAGTCGTATCAAACTATCTTCTATATGTCCTGAGTGAGAAAAATATTTTTTCATCCTCCAGTCTAGATGATTGAAGAAATCAGAGATATTATTAATTACATTCATGACATTTTGTATCTCTTTCTCCGATTTCTTGATTCTGCGCAGGATTACCAGTGTTTTATCCGGAACTAAAGGTTGAATAGGCAGTGAATTCTGAGACAATTGATCTACCATAATAGTCATATCGNAAAATACCTTTCTTTAAAGTGTAATATCATAAAAAATAGTATAAAATAGGTATGAAAATCTCAACATATTTTAGTACTAAATAAAGGTTATAATCTATTGTAGTAAATNTCTAGAGGTTGAGGATTCACATCCGATTCTGCGTTGCTTTAGGTTCTCATCCTATTGCAATCTTTCAAATCATATTCTAGAGGTTGAGGATTCTACATCCAATTTCGCGTTGCTTTAGGTTCTCATCCTATTGCAATCTTTCAAATCAAGTTCTAGAGGTTAAGGATTCTAAATCCGATTCCGCGTTGCTTTAGGTTCTCATCCTAATGCAATCTTTCAAATCAAATTCTAGAGGTTGAGGATTCACATTGGATTCTGCGTTGCTTTAGGAGCCCATCCTATTATAATCTTTCAAATCAATATTATAGAGGTTGAGGATTCCACATCCGATTCCGCGTTGCTTTAGGTTCTCATCCTATTGCAAACTTTGAATTCAAATTCTAGAGGTTGAGAATTCACATCCGATTCCCCACTGCTTTAGGAGCCCATCTTATTGCAATCTTTCAAATCAATATTCTAGAGGTTGAGGATTCACATCTGATTCTGCGTTGCTTTAGGAGCCCATCCTATTGCAATCTATCAAATCAGTATTCTAGAGGTTGAGGATTCACATCTGATTCCGCGTTGCTTTAGGTTCTCATCCTATTATAATATTTCAAATCAAATTATGGAGGTTGAGGATTCTACATCTGATTCCGCATTACATTAGGTTCTCATTCTATTGCAATCTTTCAAATCAAATTCTAGATGTTGAGGATTCTAGGTCCGATTCATCTTTGCTTTAGGTTCTCATCCTATTGCAATCTTTCAAATCAAATTCTAGAAGTTGAAGATTTCATATATGATTCCGCGTTGCTTTAGGAACCCCTCCTATCGCAATCTTTCAAATCTAATTCAATGATATTCTTGAGGTTCAGGGAATAAGACCTTCGTTTAATTCAAGGCATCCTATTCTCATCTTTTGAAATCAGTTTTAAGACCACCTTTAATGGATTATAGCATCAGATTCTTATTTCGGGATTGATACCCAAATTTCAAATCCCACCTCAGGGTTAGCACTTACATACTGATTCCCATTTTTTATAAATACCTAAAATTTTATAACTCAAAATTCACTCTCCAATCCCCCAGCAAGAGTCCTTATTCCTTGATTTCAATCAGACGATCACCTGCTAATTCCCTAGCAGAAATAAATCACACACACAACTCTAAGCATACTTTCGGGTCTGTTGACTTAGGAGTTTGTATTGGGTTTTGTTGATCTCGTCGGTCAACGCCAATANTTTTTCCTTTTTCAAGTGAGGATTACTATATCTGGATAGCCTTTAATGATTTTGAGCATCACATATCTTTCCCTAAATTTGAAACTCATAGCATTCCCCTACCTTATAAATATTTCATAGCTTTTACATCATTGAGCCCCAATCTATTCTTCTTAAATGAATTTTCAGATTCTTAATACTTCAAAATATAGTTTCCTTTACTTTAAATAGTTAATTATAGTCTTATTCTCTTATACTAAATATCTTTATTCTACAAAATTAATTTTCATTACAAAAATTTTCCTTTAAATCTACCATAATATTTAAATATGTATAAAATATAATCATCTGAATTAAATTCACTACATAAAATCAAATTAATAATTTTTGAAAATATTTAAATTGAGAACATCTAATAGTTAATCTTTTTCTTCCCTCCCCCAAACTTAAATTTTTCAATATGAAATGATACATGTGGAAAGAGAAATTCTAAATATAAATCATACCTTAGTATTTTAGGCATTTTCATCATTCTGAAATTTTTGTAGAGTTGACCTCACTTTTGGTTGAGGTTCAGTTTTTCCTCTTTAGTAGCCTAAGGTCTAGCCATATGACTTGACCTCACTTTTGGTTGAGGTTCAGTTTTTCCTCTTTAGTAGCCTAAGGTCTAGCCATAGTGACCTCATTTTTGGTTGAGGTTTAGTTTTTCCTCTTTAGTAGCCTAAGGTCTAGCCATAGGACCTCACTTTTGGTTGAGGTTTAGTTTTTCCCTTTTAGTAGCCTAAGGTCTAGCCATAAGATTTTCTTATTGCCTATTCTTAGAAAACTAGATCTGGTTTGGTTGAGGTTTAGTTTTTCCTCTTTAGTAGCCTAAGGTCTAGCCATAGGACTTTCCTATCGACTATTCTTAGAAAACTAGACATGAAACCCTCACCATTAGAAATTCTACACTATTCTCTACTCAACTTGGAGTTCCACATATTGGTCATAACATCTGACATTTAGTAGGTGTGATCACTATGGGGGAAACTCAAGATGAGTCACCCTTAGGATTGTTGGACCTTAGGGTTGACCTTGGGTGTTGGTCTGGAGCTAAGACACTCACTACACTAATCTGCACACACAATCACTCACAACTCTGAACTCAAATTTCTAACCTAGATCCCTTGATCTTTTGGGATACTCATGTAGATGGTCCCCCTAAACCTACTAGCCTTAGGGTTATGGTTTAGCTAAGACCACTATGTGGAGGACCCAAAATGGGAATTTCCTTTGGTCCATGGCTTATTGGTGACAATCGGTACCTCAACTCTACCAAAATACCCATCTTGACCTTTTACCCCTAAAACACCCCCAAATTACCAAAATACCCCTCTTTCACCCAAAATTCCAAAAATTCCCAAAAAATCCCAATAAATTTAAAATAATCCCAATTTCATTTCTCTCAACTACCATATGACCCAATTTGGCCAATTTGACCATCTTTGACCAAAATCCCCAAATTGCCCTTTAAAGATCCAAAATTCCCCAAATCCAACTCAAATGTCCATCAATTTGATCTCAATTGAGCCCAATTGCAATCCTAAACTCAAATTCACTTTTTATATAACAAAAATAAACCAAATCCAAGCTCAATTGGTCCATGATTTGAACCCAATTTTGATTTGGGTCAAAACCCCAATTTTGATCATATGACCTAAATCACCAAATTGAACCCATAGCCTAGTCAATTGGCCTCAATTAATGTTGTAAAATCTTTATGAAATTACTATACAT
>JXCR01141788.1:30073-58960 GCA_002079205.1 Phalaenopsis hybrid cultivar | reverse complement strand
AACCATAGGGCCACCTGATTTGACACTATAACTTGACACACTAGAAAACTCAAACTCGTCATGGCAAGGAGCTTAGAGCTAACATGGTGGGCAGCACGGCCATCTTCAACAGTAAAACCTGTCTTCCCCAGCTAAACTAGTCTCCCTTCCTTAGACTTAAACAACAAAGCCATAGGACTTCGAGGTTGTCTGCCTAGTGCAACATAAATCCTCACCTTATCTTTAGGCCTTTGTATAGCCCTGTTATATAATATAAGCCCTAACTCATTCTTTAGACTTAAACAACAAAGCCATAAGACTTCGAGGTTGCTTGCTTATGCAACGTAAATCACCTTATCTTTAGGCCTTTGCATAGCCCTACTATACAATATAAGCCCTAACTCGTCTTAGGACTTATCTTTAGGCCTTTGTATAGCCCTGCTATATAATATAAGCCCTAACTCATCTTAGGATTTCGAGATTTTCCTTTAGGCCTTTGCATAGCCCTGCTATACAATATAAGCCCTAACTCGTCTTAGGATTCTGAGATTGTCGTTTGTCACGACCTAAATTTTCTTATCTTCCAAATTTGTGTGATCATTTCACACAAATGTAAGCCCTAACTAATAAAATTGGCAGGATGAAACACGTTATAAGTTTTGACTCGTCTTAGGATTTTGAGGTTGTCATTTATCACGACCTAAATGCTCACATTTTCTAGGCTACTTGTGTGATCATTTCACACGAATGTAAGCCCTAACTAATAAAATTGACAGGATGAAACACCTAAAATTTTCTCCTTAAAACTAAAGCCAAACATTAGGATAGCTTGGGAAGTCACTGAGGTTCGCCTCTGGATCCCCGACATCCCCTAGATCTTCCTCCTTTAGATTCTACAATAAAATGTTCCAAATTTGAACCAATCCCCTTTCACACCTCTACGTCCGATCTCATTGAAGAGTCCTATCCTTTGAAACTCCTTGAAGATAATATTTCCTGATTTTTATCGAGAATCTTCTTAGATGATTTTGGTCATTTAAGATGTAATTGACTATAGGGGTTTGCCCTTATAGGAAGCATGTCCGAACCCAGCTTAATATAAACCCTATTTAATCCTTTATATTAAATAGGGGAATTTGTTGGCAAATACAAAGGTTTCACAGACCAAACAGACGTCATATATTCCTTAGTTTATTTGATTGAGCCTCATCCCTCAAGTCTTGTGTTTTCCTTCGTAATAGATACAAGATTTGAGGTACAATGCTCTTTCATTTTTAACTAAAAAAATATGGGGTCAGTTCAATTTCATACTTCAACGTCCTTCCGAAGCGGGCAATGGGATTTCGATTCCGGCGACCGATAGCTTCTTAGGGGCAACACTCCCCCAAACCAAACCCACAAAAATAGCGCCGTCAGCAGTCCTCAAAATTTCTACTTCACCTAGTCTGTAACATTAGGAGCTTTCTACACATGTAAATCATTAGAGAATTTGCTGGGTAATGAAATTTTTAAATAAATACAAAACTAAACATTTAACAAACATCATATTTCACTAACACATCCACATTACTAACAAAACAATTACACTTAAAATGCAAAAATGAAAATCACATCACAATATAATTCACAAAGTACTAATCAACATCCATTATCTTACACATGCAGATTTTAACTACCACAGTAAACATTTAAAACAATAATTAAAAATTATCCAATTACAACAATAAAAATAAAAGTACAAACAAACATTTGTTTCTATTACAAAAAATTACAAAAGTAAAAGTAAAAGTACATCAATTACATTCAGATATCAAAATACCAAACTATGTCTTCGTCTCCGTGATCAGTAGGTGGATTGGGCTGATACTGAGTATATCGGGGGCACTCCAAAAAAGTAACATCAGGCTCACCTCTGTAGTGTCGGGCTTGAGCTTCATAATAAGCTATCTCAAAATTTGAATGCCTCTGGATATACTCACTTTCATAATCATGTCGACGTTCTAAAATGCCAATCCTTTCATTTATTAACTCCATACTTTTTTACTGCAAGGTCAATTCACTCAATAAATCAGTCAGGGTAGGAGAGCTAGAAGAAGGAAGGTCATAACTTGTAGAGGGGACATCTCTACTAGTAGAAGGTTCTTAACTCCTACTCCCAGTTCTCCATTTTATAAGTCTTCAAATTAGCTTTACTAATGGGTTTCATAGGGTAAACCCATTCTGATTCATATGTCTTCAAATTAGCTTTACTAATGGGTTTCATAGGGTAAACACATTCCTCATCATCTCCATCTTTCACTCCAGAAAGTTGGCAAAGTGCATAAATGAGGCCAGGATGTGCTAGACCACCACTTGTTTCACTTCTTGTCGTGGTCAATGTATTCTTAAAAATGATTCTCCCCACATTTATATTTCTATTATTCTGAATACAGAAATTCAGAATAGCTCTATCTCTTGTGACCTCACTATGGTGATAGGTCTGTAACAGAGTAGAGGAAATAAAATAGTGCCACGCTTTAGAGGTGACATTCAGCATGAAAGTAGAAAAATTTACTCGTTCTCGTTGCTTACTCTTCCACGTTCCTTTCCCATCAGTGAGAAAGTTGATTACATCATTCAGTGGGCCTTCCATCATATTGAAGGTTTCATAATGACAGTTATAAGAGTCTGGGACTTCGTAAAAGGAGTTAATGTGGGTGGCATTAAATTCAACAGAAAATCCTCGCACTTGAACGATTCCGTCTTCAGAATAGAACACGTTGGCATAAAATTCTTTCACAATATTTACAACAGCCTTATTGGTGGTGTAACAGAAGTTTTCCCACCTCCGCTTGGTAATAACTCATTCAATTTCTCCTCTAGGACTCAAAACTCGATCTTGTATACACTTCTTTCCTTCAAATACTGAAGTAAATCTTGATTGAGCCTTCGCATTGATGAAGCGAGACTCGTTAAACTCAAGTCTCCTCTTTTGTCATGGAGCCATTTCAATCTAATCAAAATTATAGAAAAATTCCAAAATATACTTCAAATATGCAAATAATGGCTTCCAAGAGTGATTTTAAGAGTTTAAAACTAAATTCCATGAATTTCTTTCCAATATTTTCTTCACATTCTCAAATTTTTTGGATCTTCTCAATGTGGAAGAAAATCATGGTGAAAATCAAATATTTTAGTTTGGAGTGAAGCTTCCACCAAGAGATGATCAAATCCGGTGTCTAAATGCATTAAAATGGCCCCAAATCCAAGATCTCTCAAGCCCTAAGTCAAAAATTGCATTTTTCAGAGGAAAGGGATGATGAATAGTGGCGGTTGACTTGTCAAAATCATGGTTGAAGGTGTTTTTTTCTGGATCTCGCCGTCAGCGGGGTCTTCGGCGCTGTCGGTACGCTCTATTGAAATCATATCCTAAGTCTCAGAAAAATTTTGCCGTTGGCGTCGTCGAGGGCGCCGTTGGCAGCGTTAAGGGCGCCGTTGGCGGGCTCTATTGATTTGGTTCAATTTCTAGATTTTTGTGATTTTGATCAATTTCAAGCCTCAACGACATCCGTTAAATTATTATAAACATAATTATAAGAGATTAAATGATTTACTTATCACAAATAAACTTTCACAACACAAAAAATTATATAAATTCCAAGGGTTACAATATACATTACACAACATACATAAGTTTGGTATTTTCTCAACCTTAATACATTAATTTAGCATCGCAATCCAAGCCACAACACTCAAAATGCTGAAAACAAACATCCTATGAGTAGTCTTAACTATACAGAGATCTAAAAGCATAATTCTAAAGCAAAACAAATGCAAAGTTCAAATCAAATTACATACATAGACAGACATGTAGCAATGTAAATCAACTACTATTTCGATTCAGTGCTAGATTCTCCTCTGAGATCACCCATTGCTTGGACATGAACGAAGAGGTTATAGAAGGGTCGGTATGGAAATTCTTCAGTAGAGTCCTCTTCTATCAATTTCATACTCCTCATCAGTCGTATCAAACTATCTTCTATATGTCCTGAGTGAGAAAAATATTTTTTCATCCTCCAGTCTAGATGATTGAAGAAATCAGAGATATTATTAATTACATTCATGACATTTTGTATCTTCTTCTCCAATTTCTTGATTCTGTGCAGGATTACCAGTGTTTTATCCGGAACTAAAGGTTGAATATGCAGTGAATTCTGAGACGATTGATCTACAATAATAGTCATATCATTTTCATCTTCATAGGCTGGGAATCTCTCAGTTGGGTCCAAAGGCTTCCAAGATAGAAGTAGCTTTTCTCAATTTTCATAGGATACTTGGAACTGACTGCAAAGTAAGAAAATTTTGGAATGGTGTCCAAGCTCATAAGTTGATCCATGAATGATTAGGCCCAAAACTGACTTCACAATTATGAATGCAATATCGATCGACAACCCCATTATGATGCAGTAATTCAAAATATCACTTTCTTTAGAAACTTTTCCGATCTTCATCGTTAGTAACAGTTTTGCAGAAATGAAGAAGTGGCAGTGTTTCAAAACGGGATTTAGGAGTGTCATAGAAAAACTAACATACCCATTTTCTCTCATTTTCCAGTCTTCAGTTTCGTCCGTTAAATATTGGTAAATTTTATTCATCTGGTTTCTTGTCGGAATGAAGTTAGAATAATGACAGACATGAACATTCTTGATCATGTATAATTCATTGATTCGTGCATGAGTAAAAGTTATCCATCTATCTCGCACATCGATGACTCCTTGGTTGATTCCATGCAAATTAGCATAAAATTCCTTCACCACAGGAACAACCATGGCGGCGGTAGTGTAGCACACCACTTACCATCTTTTCCGCACTATCATCTCTTCAATTGATTAAATCATCGTTCCTTGATTAATCTTTTCTTCGCCAGTACCTTGTTGAAGATTTGCTGCGCTTCCGCACTAATAAACTTTCTCCGGTTGAACACTCACATTCTATGGTTTTCAGGGGAATTGGACGCCATAGGAATGAATTCTATGGAGTTTCACTTCATTTTTGGGGGAAATATAAACTTAGGAATCTAATTTGGGAGTTTAAAAGGGGAAACTCCAGCCCAAAACCTCCAAAAATCGCTCATTCAAACTTCAGAAACCGCCATCCCGCCGGTCTCACCGTCGGCAGTGTCGATGATGCTGTCGGCGAGCCTTTAGTATTTAGTTTCCTGGACTCTCAAGAAAAACCCACTGTTGGTGGCATAGATGGCACCGTCGGTGGCGTAGATGGCGCCGTCGGCGCCCAAGGCAAAAATTGCACAGTTTTGCTCTGGTCCGAATGCGTTTCAATTTTTCTCTATGGATCCAATTCTTATAATGATTCAAGGGTAAATACAAGTAGTAGAGTTCAATACTACCACCAACTAACAATAATTTCAAATAAAAACTTCTATAATCACAATAAAAATAAAGATAATTATACGGTGCCTCCCATAAAGTGCTTGGTTTAACGTCGTCAGCCCGACCTATTCCGGTATTATTCAGTTTGACTGATCATTAAAACCACTTTAAAATTTGGTCTTTTACCCTCAGAATATGGTTTTAATCTGTGTCCATTTACCTTAAATCTATTTCCAGTCTTCTAATCTTCAATTTCCACAGCTCCGTAAGTATAACTTGAGTCACAGTAAAGGGTCCTAACCAACGAAACTTCAATTTCCCAGGGAATAACTTTAGCCTTGTATTATAAAGCAAAACTTCTTATCCTGGTTCAAAGTTCTTCTGGTTAATCTTCCAATCATGCCATAACTTTAGTTCCTCCTTATAAATTCTGTCTTTTTCATAAGATTCATTTCTTAATTCTTCCAATTTATTCAATTGTAACAATCTCTTCTTACGCATCTTTCAAATTATAATTGGATTCTTTAATCGCCCAATATGCTTTATGCTCCAATTCTACTGATAAGTGACAAGTCTTTCCCAAAAATCAGTCTGTAAAGAGTCATTCCAATAGGAGTTTTATAAGCAGTCCTGTAAGCCCATAATGTCATTCCAATAGGAGTTTTATAAGCAGTCCTGTAAGCCCATAATGCGATATCCAGTCTAGTGGGCCAATCTACTCTACTAGAGTTTACAGTCTTTTCAAGTATTTGTTTAATCTCCCTATTAGAAACTTCAGCTAAACTACTGGTTTGAGGGCTACAGTCTTCTCAAGTATTTGTTTACTCTCTCTATTAGAAACTTCAGCTAACCCACTAGTTTGAGGGTGATAGACAGTGAGATTCTATGAATAATATTAAACTTTTCTGCCAATCTCTGAATGTATTTATTCATAAAATGGGATCCTTCGTCAGTGATAATCATTCTAGGAATTCCGTATCTAGTCAAAATATTTTTCATTAAAAATCTTGAAACACTTTTAGTGTCACAACGAGGTAAAGCTTGTGCTTCAATCCACTTTGAAATGTAGTCTACTGCAATTAATATGTATAAGTTCCCAAATGAAGGAATAAATGGTCCTATGAAATCTAATCCCCAAACATCAAAGATCTCAACTTCTAACAAGAAATTCACAGGCATTTCATTTCTTCTAGATATTTTGCTTACTCATTGACATCGATCACAAGTTTTTATGTACTTATAAACATCTCTAAAGACAGTAGGCCAATAAAATCCATCTTGTAAAATTTTATAAGCAGTTTTATCAATCCCAAAATGTCCTCCAAATTCAGAATCATGACATTTCTGTATGATTAGCTCAATTTCATCATAAGGTACACATCTTCTCATAATAAGATCCTTACATTATTTTTATAAATAAGGCTTCAAAAGGTACACATCTCCTCATAATAAGATCCTTACATTGTTTATATAAATAAGGCTCATCTTCCTCATAATAAGATCCTTATATTGTTTATATAAATAAGGATCATCCCAAAAATATGCTTTCATCTTTGTTGTTGCAGTGTCAGCATAGGTGGCAAAATATCACTTACAATATAGTTAACAATATTAGCATACCATGGTGTTTTCCACTCATTAATATTATAAAGTTGTTCATCAGGGAAATTGTCTGTAATTTCATTGTCGGTCCCAGATAATTCATGGTTTTCTAATCTCGACATATGATTAGCAATTTGATTATCAGTTCCCTTTCTATCGAAAACCATAAGATCAAATTCTTGTATCAAAAGTATCCATCTAATTAACCTTGGTTTGACATTCTTCTTTTGCATCAGATATTTAATTGCAGAGTGATCAGTGTGCACAACACATTTAACTCCCATTAAATAAGATCTAAATTTGTCTAAAGCATATATAATGGCCAGTAACTCTTTTTCAGTAATAGTATAATTAATTTGTGCATCATTAAGAGTTTTACTAGCGTAGTATATAACCTTAAAAATCTTTTCATACCTTTGTCCAAGAACAGCTCTAATAGCATAATCACTAGCATTACACATCAGTTCAAATGGTTTCTCCCAGTTAGGTGAAACTATAATAGGAACTGTGATCAATTTTTTTTTAATAACTCAAAGGAATTTAAATAATTTTCAGTAAATTTAAATTTCTTGTCCTTTTATAGAAGTTGGCATAGAGGTTTAGATTTTTGAAAAATCTTTAATAAAACGCCTGTAAAATCCATCATGTCCAAGAAAACTCCTAACTACTCTTACATTAGTATGAGGTGTAAGTTTAGATATAACTTGAATTTTTGCAGGGTCTGCTTCCATACCATCTTCCAAAATTTTATGCCCTAATACAATTCCTCTTGCAACCATAAATTGACATTTCTCCCAAATTAGAACTAAATTAGTTCTTTCCCATAACTCTAAAACTTTTTTAAGATAATTTAAGTATGCATCAAATGATGTTCCAAATATCCATAAATACTTACAATCCATCATCAATTAACTTACTAAATATAGACATCATACATCTCTGAAATGTTGTAGGTGCATTACATAATCCAAAAGGCATTCTTCGAAAAGGAAAAGTTCCAAAAGGACTAGTAAATGTTATATTTTCTTGATCCTTAAGAGAAATAAAAATTTGATGTAGCCGGTATATCCATCTAAGAAAAAAATATTTGTGCCCAACAATTTTATCTACTATTTGGTCTGAAAAGGGTAAGGGGATGTGATCTTTTCTGCTGGTAGAGTTTAATTTTTTCTATAATCAATGCAAATACGCCACCCAGTAACTTGTCTGATAGGTATTAATTCATTATTCTCTTGTGCTTCAGTAGTCTATATCAATGCAAATACGCCACCCAGTAACTTGTCTGATATGTATTAATTCATTATTTTCTTTTGCTTCATTAATGCAAATACGCCACCCAGTAACTTGTCTGATAGGTATTAATTCATTATTTTCTTTTGCTTCAACAGTCACTCCTCCTTTCTTAGGAACAAAATGAATTGGACTTACCCATGCACTGTCTAAAATTGGATATATAATTTCAGTGTCTAACCATTTCAAAATTTCCTTCTTATCTATTTCTTTCATCATTAGGTTTAATCTCCTTTGTGGATAAACTCTTGGTTTAGATTGTTCATCTAGTATAATTTTGTGCATACAGATCGAAGGACTGATTCCATTAATATCAGCTAAGGTCCAACCAAAAGCTTTCTTATATCTTTTTAATGTATCTAACAACCTTTGCTCTTGTAAATCATTTAATTCTGAAGATATAATAGCAGGTAATGTAGATGAGTCTCCCAGAAACACATACTTCAAGTGGCTATGCAATATTTTCAACTCAAGTTCAGGTGGTTTTATAATTCACAGAACTAGATTCTTATCAAAATTTTATGTAATATCAAGCATCTCAAATCTTTCCCGAACATACTCTAATTTTTTTTTTCTAATTTGTCCAAAATAACTTCATCATCATCTTCAAATTATTCTTTTCTTCAAAATATTCTTTAAAATGTTCATTCAATAGATGTTCACTAATTTCCATGCGAAAACATTCATTATCTCTTTCAACAGTAGGGTATTTCATAGATTTCACAATGTTAAAAGTTACTTCTTGATAGTTAACTCTCATAGTTAATTCTCCTTTTTGAACATCTCTCATAGCTTTTCCAGTAACTAAAAATGGTCTCCTTAAAATGATATGTATTTCTTTATCTTCCTCCATATCTAAAACAATGAAATCCACAGAAAAGATAAATTTATCAATTTTTACTAACACATCATCTAAAACTCCCTCAGGATATGTAACTGAACAATCTAATTTATCCTTACTAACACATCTTCTATAACTCCCTTAGGATATGTAACTGATCGATCTGCTAATTGAAGAATCATATCTAAGACAATAAAATCCACCGGAAAGATAAATTTGTCAACTTTTACTAACACGTCTTCTAAGGATATGTAACTGATCGATCTGCTAATTGAAGAGTTACAGAAGTAGGTGAGACTTCTCCTAAGATTTGTCAACTTTTACTAACACGTCTTCTATAACTCCCTTAGGATATGTAACTGATCGATCCGATAACTGAAGAGTTACAGAAGTAGGTGAGACTTCTCCTAATCCTAATCTTTTGAAAATTGATATAGTGAAGAGTTATAGAAGTAGGTGAGACTTCTCCTAATCCTAATCTTTTGAAAATTGATAGAGGTCACTTTTACTAACACATCTTCTATAACTCCCTTAGGATATGTAACTGATCGGTCTGCTAATTAAAATTTATCAACTTTTACTAACACATCTTCTATAACTCCCTCACGATAAGTAACTGAACGATGCGCTAACTAACGAGTTATAGGTAGTGAGACTTCTCCTAATCCTAATCTTTTGAAAATTGATAGAGGCATAAGATTAATGCTGGCTCCTAAATCACATAAAGCTCTTCCATAATATTTTTCACAGATAGCACACAGTATAGTGAAACTACGTGAATCTTTTAATTTTTCCGGAAGCTTTTTCTGAATAATTGCACTATTATAGTGAAACTGTCAGGATCTTTTAATTTTTCAGGAAGCTTTTTCTGAATAATTGCACTACACAAGTGAAACTACCTGGATCTTTTAATTTTTCATGAAGCTTTTTCTGAATAATTGCACTACACTCTTTCACCGATAACACACGGTATAGTGAAACTACCTGGATCTTTTAATTTTTCAGGAAGCTTTTCTGAATAATTGCACTACACTATTCAAGTGCAACAGTTTCATTATCCGTGAACTTCCTTTTCTTGTTCAGAATATCTTTCATAAATTTTACATCAGTGAACTTCCTTTTCTTGTTCAGAATATCTTTCATAAATTTCACATAATTGGGCATTTCTCTAAAGCTTCTACGAAGGGAATATTTACCGTTAATTTCTTAAGAATTTCTAAAAAACTTGAAAAATTATTTATTATGTTTGTGTTGCTTTAATCTTTAAAGAAACAATACTAGAGGTTTCTCTATAGTAATTTTCATTGGTGTGAGTGGATATTTTAATTTTGGGTATTCTTGATAATTTTATTTTTTTGTATCCACTTTCTCTTTTTTTGTTTCCATTTCTTTCTGTATTCTTGTTTCCAATTTGTTTCAACTTCGTAATTGTATCGCTTTGATTTGTTCTTTTCCTTGATATTTAGGATTTGGTTCTATAGTACTAGGAAAAGTTCCTAATGTACGGTTACTAAGCGCAGTAGCGATATGCCCTAATTGATTTTCAATATTTTTAATAGCAGTTCCTTGATTTTGTAATTGATTTCCTTGAATCTGTAATTGATTTCGTTGATTATGCATTTATTGACCCATGTTTAATATCAGCTCTTCCATAGACAACTTCTTTTCCGTAATTTGAGTGTTACTGTTAAATCTTGGAGGATAAGAAGGTCTATAATTAACATTTCCGGTTGGATGAATTTTTGTTTGCCCATTGTTGATTTGTAGAAGAATTGTTATTCCAATTAAAATTTGGATGATTCTTCATTGCCCATTGTTGATTTGTAGAAGAATTGTTATTCCAATTAAAATTTGGATGATTCTTCCAAACTGGGTTACAATAGTTCAGGTCTATAGTTAACATTTCCTTAGTTGGATGAATTTCCTAATGGGTTCACTGGGTTGTTCGCCATAGTTAACATTTTCTTGGTTGGATGAATTTCCTAATGGGTTCACTGGGTTGTTTGCCCATTGTTTATTAACATTTCCCTGGTTGGATGAATTTCCTAATGGGTTCACTGAGTTGTTTGCCCATTGTTGGGGTCTATAGTTAACATTTCCTTGGTTGGATGAATTTTCTAATGGGTTCATTGGGTTGTTTGCACATTGTTGATCGTAGAAGATTGTATTCCAATTAAAATTTGGATGATTCTTCCAACCTGGGTTATAATAGTTTGAATAAGGGTTGTCNGGAGTCAAATCATCGAACACGTGACACGCAATAAGAACGATATATCAAAACCCCTCATTTAACAAAACTATGATCAAATTGGGGAAAAAATTTGTGTTTCATACGCAGTGCTGCGTACGATATTGAGATTATATCGAAGTTATAAGGGAGTTACATCCACTGTATAACCCCTTGTAATCTCCCTATAACATTCTATAACCTACTTGTAACCTAAAATAAGTTTCGCGCTTCTGTTATCATATATTAAGAATTTATTAGTAGGTTACAGAAGGTTACAGGGAGGTTACAAGGGGTTATACCTCAAATACAACCCTCTTGTATTTATCGTACGCAGCGCTGCATACGTCTATCACACGCAAATTTTTTCCTCAAATTGGAGAGAAAAATTTGCGTGTGCAAGTGTTACATATGTTCGGGAGGTTATTCAAAGGTTATTGGGGGTTATATTTGTGTTATACCTCATGTTACCTCCCTGTAACTTACCTACAACCTACAAATATATGAAAACAGAAGCGCGAAATTTACTAGAAGGTACATATTGGTAACAAAGAGGTTACAGGGGGTAATACCCTCTAAATAACCTCTCGGACATATGCAACGCTACATACCTCTTACATACGCAATTTTTTCTCGAGAGCATAGGATGCAAGAAACTTCATTAATTTCTCTGAAGGAAAATGAAAGTTATTCATACCATTAACACGCTTCGAAACAAGAAGTTGGATCAATGCTTGCATTTTAGCTTTCAAAAGACATTGTACAAAAATCTCTACTGGGCTTCAATTCATCAAGATGGGCTTCGGCTGAGTGCTTATAGGCTTTCATCCTGACAATGTTAATGCATGACATAAATCTCATGATATTTTTTTTAAATAAAAAAATTTTTAAATTTCAATTAAACATCAACTGGAATTTTAATTTCAATAAACTTATAGTTAAAATGGCCAGCTCAAGGAGACAGACCCAATGATTTCAAAATTAGTTCAATCCGAATCAAATTAACCACTGATCAAACTTTTTAACTGTTTTTAGAAATTTTCATTGTATAATTGAATATCAAATAGATTTAAATTTGACAACCTTATAGTCACATTGATTATCTCAATAAGAAAAACCTAAAGAGTCTAATATTACTCAATTCTGAAATCATTAGAGCACTTAGGTGTTCGCAGAATATCATATAATTATGGGGATCTTTCTAGATTGTCCCGATCAGAATGGTCTGGATTCATTTTTTATTTGTAGTCTCAACTCTTTTTACTATATAAATAGACTCATACCCTCATCTTAAGAAATGATCTAGACCCNAAAACCTAAAGAGTCTAATATTACTCAATTCTGAAATCATTAGAGCACTTAGGTGTTCGCAGAATATCATATGATTATGAGGATCTCTCTAGATTGTCCCGATCAGAATGGTCTGGATTCTTTTTTTATTTGTAGTCTCAACTCTCTTTACTATATAAATAGAGTCATACCCTCATCTTAAGAAATGATCTAGACCCTGAGCCAAAGGAAGACTGGAAGTTGGAGGGGAAGAAGTGGAATCCCCTCATGTTCCATACTGATGGTCTATTGAACGTTTCTCACTCCTACAGCCTCCGACCGCTGTCAATTCACTTGTCAACCGTCATTGACCACCACCAGACACCATCTGCCCCTAGCAACAAAATCCCTTTTAAAGTTACAACGTATATTGTGAAATATCAACGTGTGTTATGAAACAACAAAACACTAAGCTAAGCGCCACGTCGTCCGGAGCATCGTGCACCGACTTACCTCGAAGGAAAGATGTTGCAGTCCTTCCAACTGTNACTTGTCAACCGTCATTGACCACCACCAGACACCATCTGCCCCTAGCAACAAAATCCCTTTTAAAGTTACAATGTATATTGTGAAATATCAACGTGTGTTATGAAACAACAAAACACTAAGCTAAGCGCCACGCCGTCCGGAGCATCGTGCACCGACTTACCTCGAAGGAAAGCTGTTGCAGTCCTTCCAACTGGTAGCAATTGCGATCATCTCCGATTATCATGCAACATATATTGTACCTTAAGAAATTGTGCAGTCTTTTCTCACTTTTTAGATAATGATCTGTGTGTGTAATTATCAATTTATAGTGAATTATCTAAGTCAAGCACAGTGGTTTTTCACTTTTCAGATTTTTCAGGTAAAAACAATAGATGTCTCTGCTAGTTGTATTCTATCAGAGTATATGCCAGATTTTCATACATTTCTAGTAAGATGATTTATTACTTCACCATTGTGAATCATCCGGTCTCCATCCACTATCGTGTGTTTTTCTTACGTTTATGCCACTCAATTTTTTCTTAACACGTCAAAAATATTATTATTTTCACATTAAAAAATTTTTAAAAAAAATATTTTCATGCGTTGATGACGTGGCATATACCCCAAAAGTTAAAATATGTGTTAAATATTCAAATAAATTGAAATTCAAGGATATGCATGTAAATTTTCAAACACAAATTATAAACTTTATTTAATGTGATTAATTTATTAGTGATTTGAATTCGTCAATAAATTATTTTCTTATTTCATTTATATTTTATTTTTGAGATACACATGCCTTCCCATAAATAAATAAAATTCAATTTCTTCTAAAGAAAAATAAAAAAAGAAATATCCTTACTCAATTTTTAATTCAATTTTATTTTATTTTCATTTCCTCTTTTTCCAATTTCTTCAAATCAAACATAGCCTCAAGTATGTTTGGGGCTTATCTTATATCCCTTTTATTTTTTATTTAAAAAAAATAATTTATCTTTAAAAAATATATTTAAAATACCTAAATTTTATTTTTTTAATATTTTTAAAAACAATTAAATATGTTATAACATATTAAACATGTTTTTTTTAAAATAAAATGTAAAAAAAAAACTCCAAATAGTCTCTTAGTTTTTAGCATTTGAAGCCAAAATAAATATTATTTTAAAATTTAGGTTCTCACATAACAACCACCTAAAATATTAAATATAATATTTTAACTACTAAAACTTTAAATATTACATTTTTAACCGCCCAAAATCTTAAATATAATATTTTAACCGCCTAAAACTTTCACTCAATGCGTTCAATGGTCGATAAAGAAGGTTTGGTGTAATGAAAATGGTGGTTAAAATATAATATTCAAATTTTGGGTGGTTAAAATATTATATTGAATATTTTTTGTGACTGGTATGTAAAAAATTCATATAAAATTTTATTTTAATTATTTAATTTCAATTTATTATTGCAATTAAATTAAAGTTCATTTTTCTCATTGATAAAATAATAAAAATACATTTTTTTCTCAATTAATTTTCAATTAAATAAAAGGATAAAAATTAATTTAATTTAGGGTTTTATCGAATATTTCTAACGATGCATGGCAGCTAGACATGGTTGAGGAAGTGGGCCCCACCCGAAGTTTGAAAAAATCATTGCAGTGGTAAAAGTGAGCGACAATAGTACTCTTGTGAACTTGAATGGTTTAAGAAGGCAAATATTTCTTAAGAATTTTTCCATGCATGTATTATGCATTTTAATGATATTAAGATTATTTATATGCATATCACATAATTCTTATGTATTTATGTATCTAGGGTCAAATTTTTTATATTTAATTATAAAATGTTTTGATAGCTCAATCAAGTCAAAATACGTGTAGATAAAAAATGTGATAACACTGATCTACGAAGATCAAACTGTCTAGAAGAAAAGAGTATGATGAAAAAGTGCCCTCCAATAGAAGATCATGAGGCTCACTTATAAGACCGAGTGAAATTGTTCGAGCCAAAACTAGTAAAGTCAAAGCCGATCAAATTGTGAGACAGACTACAAACGATCGAAGGATAAAAGAATTAATTATTCAGACAAAAAAGAGGCAAAAGAACATTTATGTCAGTTGTCACGGTAGAGCCAATCAAAGAAAGATCCAGTTTCATAGTATCTCCAACCATCCTAGAGAAATCTAGAGGCCTCTCATCAGGGGTCAAGGATTGACAGTCGAGTCATATCAACCGACTAACTCAGTCGACCGAGGTAAACTCATTAAATTAAGGGGAGCTTAATAGACCGAGTTGATCCTGTTGACGTAAAGCCAACTGAGCTTAGCCAGTAGATCTAGAAAATAGCTGAACGATAAGCTCATACGTGTAAAACACCAAGAATACCCTGGACAACCCTCTTTAAAGTAAGGGCAAAAGTGCAACATCATTACATTGTACCTTATCTCCTGTAAATAAGGAGATATTTTTATGAATAAAACAAGATAAATATGTCGTTTATGTTCAATCATTTCTCTACTTACTTTCTATTCATTGAACGTGAATCACAAAAAAATTAGGATTCAACGTCCTAAAATGGTACGGTGATTGTGAATCATGTCATAAATAAGAAGAGGAGTAGCCCATGAAGAAGAAATTCGCAACACAAACACCGACAAGTTGGAGCGTACCAGAGAGTTTATGAACCAACAATTCTAGGAGTTGAAATATCAAATGTTAAATGCCCTCCGAGACATGCTAGCTTAGGGAGAGAAAAGCACTCCTGAGAGGAAGATTCGGCGCCCAACGATCGAAGGGTCCCCCTAATTGTGGAAAGAATGTGACTCTCAATAATTTGATAGTGTTGGGTCGACACTAATTGAACAACATCAGTTCAAGTATACTGAGGTGCCCCGACAGCCTCAAAATGCATTCTCTCGGCATATATCAAAGTAGAGCCCCCAAAGATGTTCAAAATCCTGACACTAGAGTCCTATCAGGGGAGGGCTGATCTGACTGACCACATAGCTTCGTTTGATTCAACTCTATCTTCTTTGAGAATCAACAGTGCACTGAAATTTAATATCTTCTTTACTTCGCTGAGGGAGTCAAACTTTGGGTGGTTCAATGCCTTACCACTAGAAGTAATCCCATCATTTCTTAATTTCAAGCAAATATTTGTGATACAGTTTATCAGCACAAAAATCTCACAAAAACATGTAGGCCCTCCTGCAGATTCGATAGGGATAGAGTGAACTCCTTCACTCATTTATTACATGCCTCTTCAAAGAGAAGTTGGAAGTGCATGATCTAGATCCCACAGCTGTTCATTTTGCCTTAGCTCAACAACTGAAGGAAGGATTCGTCTAGTACTCGTTAGGTCTGCAACAACTGCTAACATTGGCTGAGTTGTCGGAGTTGACCAACAATAATGTATCAATAGAGGAGTATAACTTCACCTCTGTTTCCTCTAGAGTAGAGTCCCCCACCTATTGCACGTAGAAGAGGGCCCCTAAGACGAGGGTTGGAGACTAAACCACAACTCTCTTTCTTTCTTCTGTTCTCGTTATGAAGACACTCGACCACCCTTATGCAACAAGGCAACCGACAGAACATATCACCGAGGAAATTAGGACTAGTATCTTGACCACTCAATTTAATGAGTACCTATTGATTAACCATAAAGTGCCCAAGATAACACCATTGAGAGTTTTGATGGTCGTGATAGTGAAGGCATTCAAAATAAAGAATTCCTTAAGAAAGCGCCCCCAATGAAGGTCATAGCTTATCTCTAGGACCCCAAGAAGTATTGTGCCTACCATCAGAACCATAGGCACGACACGATTCGAGGCTTGATCAAATAGCTAATTAGTGTCACCACCGTTGCTGCCACCGGACCTCGCTTTGGTCACCATACCACCATTATCTGATCACAACTTCGTTGGTCAGTCGTCACACCATTGTCGACGCCATTGAACCACCCCAGGCCACCATCGTCGCTTTCGAACTACGCTACTAGCCATTATCCGGCTACCACCATCTTCACCTCCCAATCACCGCCTTCGGATAGTCCTCTTTACCATACCGCTATTACCCGGCTGCCGGCGTTGCTCCCACCGGATCACCACCTTCTGTCCGCCGCCGGGAAGTAATTATTGCNAGTGAACTCGTTCGCTCATTTATTACATGCCTCATGAAAGAGAAGTTGGAAGTGCATGACCTAGATCCCACATCTGTTCATATTGCCTTAGTTCAAGAGCTGAAGGAAGGATTCGTCTAGTACTCGTTAGGTCTACAGCAACTGCTAACATTGGTTGAGTTGTTGGAGCTGACCATCAATAATGTATCAATAGAGGAGTATAACTTCACCTCTATTTCTTCTAGAGTAGAGTCCCCCACCTATTGCACGTAGAAGAGAGCCCCTAAGACGAGGGATGGAGACCAAAACATAATTCTCTTTCTTCCTTCTGTTCTCGTTATGAAGACACTCAACCACCCTTAGGCAACAAGCCAACCGGCAAAACAAATCACCGAGGAAGCTAGGACTAGTATCTTGACCAACAATCCAATAACCTTAATAAGTACCTATTGATTAACCATAAAGTGCCCAAGATAACACCATTGAGAGTTTTGATGGTCATGATAGTGAAGGCATTCAAAATAAATAATTCTTTAAGAGAGCGCCCCCAATGAAGATCATAGCTTATCTCTAAGACCCCAAGAAGTATTGTGCCTACCATCAGGACCATGGGCACGACACGATTCGAGGCTTGATCAAATAGCTAATTAGTGTCACCACCGTTGCCGCCACCGGACCTCGCTTTGGTCACCATACCACCATTATCTGATCACAACTTCGTTGGTCAAGTCGTCTCACCATTGTCGACGCCATTGAACCACCCCAGGCCACCATCGTCGCTTCCGAACTACGCTACGAGCCGTTGTCCGGCCACCACCACCTTTACCTCCCAACCACCGCCTTCGGATAGTCCTCTTTACCATACCGTTATCACCCGGCTACCAGCGTTGCCCCCACCGGATCACCACCATCTGTCCGCCGCCGGGAATTAATTATTGTGTGTGTGTGTGGAAGGAAGGAATTAATTATTGTAGGCTTCACATGATCCATCTGCTGCTGCCTGCGAATGAAACAAGGTAGTTCACGCACACATGCTGTTGCTTGTCCTCTCTTCAGTCTCACTCCATGCCGCCTGCTCGGTGGAATCCACTGACTAAATATATTATTTCGGTTTGAATTTTGAGCCAATTAAAAAATAAATTAAATATTAAAAAAATAGGGCATTGGTAGTATTGATTTAACAATTTATTCATAATCTTCAGCATTGGATCAGCAAAAGGCATTTCTTTTAAGATACTCAAAGGCTACATCGTATTTCTCGACACGTTAACATAAGTATTTATCATTTAATATATCTAATTTTATTCATATAAGTGTGCAGAATATATGTATATGTTTATATATATAATTTTTGAATTACCACTGAATTGTTTTGTATTTACATATCTAGCACCTAAACTTTCATTTTTATATACATGCTATCAAGGCTCAGCTCGTGTTCGGCTCGTTAATATTTCGAACTCAAAAAGTGTGTCCGTGTTCGACTCATTTGCTTAGCGAGCCGAACACGAGCTGTTCACGAACACAGAGACGTTTTGACAACCTTAATCAGGTAGCCATAAAATGTTAAGGATTNTATATGTTTATATATATAATTTTTGAATTACCACTGAATTGTTTTGTATTTACATATCTAGCACCTAAACTTCCATTGTTATATTCATGCTACCTAGGGGTGTAAACGAGGCTCACTCGTGTTCGGCTCGTTTATATTTCTTGCTCAAAAAGTGTGTTCGTGTTCAACTAGTTTGTTTAGCTAGCCTAACACGAGGCGTTCACGAACAAAGAGATGTTTTGACAACCTTAATCAGGTAGCCATAAGATGTTAAGCATTAGGGAAAGATTTAAAATTTTTTGTTTATATTAAAACATCATTTGAATCTAATTTAATAGTTTTTATTCTATTTTCTTAATTAATACTTATAATTGATTATAAATCTTTATAGCCTTGTAGTCAATTAAGTTATTTAAAAATACTACTCATAAATAAATAAATAAATAAATATATATGTATAATAGTATTTTGAGTAAAAAACGAGCTGAACACGAACGAACAAATCTTTGTTCATGTTAGGCTTGTTAACTTAGAGAACAAGCCGAACAAGAGCTGTTCGCGAACAACGAGCCATTTTTACAGCCCTAATACTACCTTCCCTATGCATAAAAGGGTGTATTTCATTTTTTTTTAAGATAAAATCATAATTTTATTGTGATAAAAAAGATTTGAGTGATATATATGTAATAATAAAAGTTTAGGCATGAAGATATGTAAATATATAACAACTGAATGATATGTATGTAAATGATCCAAGTATTTACATACATACGGCTCAATTCCTATGTATTTACACATCTACCACCTAAAAAAAAATAAATGCATAATTCACTCATATATATTATAAATATATAATATATAAATATCATGCACACAAATTTAATAGTAAGAGCTAGTTAGAGAGATAGAGAACTTAGATCTACTTACATACCTTTAACATCATCATAAATTTTTAATTTCAAGTAGCTAAAATGATAATATTTAATATTACAAATGTTTTTTTTGGGTGGTTTGGTAATTTTTTATAATGTTGAGTACCTAAACACAAATTTTATATAGGTGAGACTAGATCCTATAATATTTGTTACAATTCAAATATCTTTATCAAATAAGTTAGGTAATGCTTAAAATACTTTGAATATTAGCTATTTAAAATTTTATGATTAATGGTGGATGCAAATTATTTATTTTTAATTAAATGATATAATATATCTTATAAAATTTATTTTTAAGAAAAAAAATAAAAACATGAAAAAATACATTGTCAATTTATAGAGTTTTTTTTTTTTCCAAATCAGNGGTGGATGCAAATTATTTATTTTTAATTAAATGATATAATATATCTTATAAAATTTATTTTTAAGAAAAAAATAAAAACATGAAAAAATACATTGTCAATTTATAGAGTTTTTTTTTTTTTCCAAATTAGTTTTAAATTTTGGAAGGATTATGTTTTTTTCATAATTAAATTTTCATTAGGAATAATAATTAATAACAAATGCTAATTAAATGTAATAATAAGCAATTATGGAGTTTATCTTGAGTTAAACCCACACTTAATTCATTGGAGAGTAATGAAAATCATGAGCTATGATTAATGACACTTTGAATGAGTGAACTTTACTTTTACTTTGGTGAAATTAATCAAGTTTATTTAATCATTAAAAATAACTTTAGAGCATTTCAACCTCTTTTTGGAGGAGGGTTTCTTTAAAGTTTAGAGTGGAATATTTTGATTTAATTTAATTAATGATGTTTTTTTCACATGTATTTATAAGATTAAATCTAGCATGTAATTAATTAATTAATATTTTAATATACTTATTTTAAAGTAAGTTAATAGGCCAAAAATTCAATAAAATAAAATTTAACTAAGAAAATATTAACTCCATTTTTTTTTGATTTAATGAATGCATTAATACTAATTTAAAATTATTAGACTCAATCAGAGTCATAAAATATCATTAATATTAAACAAATTTATATTCATGCATGCCAAACTTACACACAGTGCATTTTAAGAGGTTGGGTTGAGAAAAATAGCTTCCCATCTCAAAAACTACTTCTCTCACTAGAACTGTGATGATCATCTGAAACAAAAAGAAAACTATCTCAAACAGAACCTTAATTAGACAAATGGAAGAACAATCAAAGGGGAGATAAAAAGCATGTCATATGATTAACGCCAGTTGCTTGCCATTCATGGGTGTACTTAAAGTATCTTTAGGCATCAATAGGACCATGAGGCCTTTAAATGTTCCTATACGAACTCAATACTTATCATAATTACTTCAGCTTATCGAATAATTAAATTATTATTAAACTTAATAAATGATGAAATTCCAATCTTCGGATCTTTCATCCTCACTAATGAGAATTTTTTGTTAGGAAAGGTCAGCCGGGTTCAAATTCTAAAAATATTTTCTTAGGAAGATTTACAATCATACCAATCATTTCCAATTTACTTAAATATCTAACAAATTTTTACATAAATTGGGTGGTATGAATGTAAATTCACCTTTGTATTACTATTAAAGATTATATTTATGTCATTCTCTGTTGAGTTTGGAGCCCGGTCCAACCGTTCCCACTCCTGGTCGCAAAACATCGTGACCCCGTTCCCGCTCCCGATCGCGAAAGGTCGCAACCCCAACTCCCGTTCCTGTCTGACGTTGATTCGCGAACAACGCCAACCGCTCCCGCCTTCCTCTGTCGCGAAGCGAAGCATCCCTTCACTCGTTATAAGTCGTGAATAGGCAGTAGTTCCCGGCAGGGCGCTTGTGGTTCGAGCGAGAGAAGTATCGCTATCCAAGGCTTCTTCTTCGGAAGTTATTATCGTTGCCGCACGACAGAAAGAAGAAGAAGAAGAAATGTATCGCACGTCTCTCGTTCAGTTTTTGAGCACGACCCTTTTTTGTGTTCTTCTTCGGGTTTTCTCAGGACAGAGGAAGGGAAGTGCAAGCAGTAATTCCTTGCAGTAGAAGGAAGAAGAAAGAAGAAGATTGTTCTCCCTTGGCTTCTTCTTGGTCGCTTGTGGCAGAAAAGAAATTGAGTTTATTTCTCTTGTAATTCCTTGTAGAGAGAGAAGAAGAGAGAGCAAAGAAGCGAGAGATTCCTCTTGTAAGTAGAGACGATCGACTGGTGTAAATTCTTCAATTAGTAAAATCATCTGTAACTCCATGGTCGTGGACAATTTGCAGAACCACGTAAATTTATATGTTCCACTATATTATTATTTTCTAGTGTGAATTTTCTCCTTCTATTTTTCACTTCATCAAAATCATTCTTATATTTTAATCTTCATATATATACCACAACAATTCTCAGTTTCTCATATTCATAAAATATAATTTCTCTTTCTCAAAATTATAGTCATTTGGGTTAAATTCAAGAGCAGATTTAGATTTGTAAGTATTATTCACTGTACTCACGTGAATCATAACGTCTGCACTGAGAAATTAGTATTTTTTTCATGGAGTACTTTGCTAGTTTTCAAAATAAATTAATAAAACTATTTGTTCTTCCTATTTCGAGGTGATCTATACAAAATTATCAGAATTTTCTTTTCTGGTTCATAATGATTAATAAAAATTAAATTTTGATTAATTCAGATGATTAAATTATGAGGTGCCATAAATATTTATATGGTTTCTTCTGTTTTGTATGTTGCGATTGTGGTGGGGAAATTAATGAGATCTGACAAAAAGGAGTTTCAAAAATCCAGATAGAAAACCAGTAGCACTCTCCCTGGCTCCAGTTCCAGTTCTTTGATTTCAATTTTCCATCTTTAGCAATTTAGCAGTTTAGTTCTAGAAGAACCGAACCAGTCAAGAATCAGAGAAAGCCTCCTACNTCCATCTTTAGCAATTTAGCAGTTTAGTTCTAGAAGAACCGAACCAGTCAAGAATCAGAGAAAGCCTCCTACTTTCACTCTCTCTCTTTCTCTCTCCCTCTGGTTCACTCTCCCAGTTTCTTTGTTGATAATGTTGATTGGCTAATTTCTTCTCAGAGGGGAATCAATGGCGGGAGAAGCTCAAGATGGCATGAAGACGGTGGAGTGCTTGAGAGGAAGGCTGCTTGCAGAGAGAGCGGCTTCCAAGACTGCCCAAGCTGAAGCAGACCAGATGGCTAAAAGGGTAAAAACAAAAAACAAAACCAAAAAAAAAAAAATATTTTCTCTGATTTACATTATTTGTTCCAAAATCAAATTTTCGGAACTCTTTTTTCTAAGATGTTGGGGCTACAGTTAGCAGAGCTGGAGAAGCAGCTGGAGAAAGAGATGAAGCACAGGGAAAGGGCTGAAAAAAGGCTGAAGCTTGCATTGAAGAAGCTGGAGTCTCTCAAGGTTTTGGATTTCACTTGTCAAATGGATCTTTCTGATAGTTCTGCGAGTTCATCTTCCCCAAGCAGATGCTTTCTGAACAAAGAGAAATTTGAGACATGGAGGAATTTAGGGCAATGCGGGTCACCTGGGAGGGATCTTCTTAGGGACTATGGATCTCTGAACTCTTTTAATGATTCAGCGCATCGGCTAGTTTCTCAGGATGGNAATGGAGGAATTTAGGGCAATGCGGGTCACCTGGGAGGGATCTTCTTAGGGACGATGGATCTCTGAGCTCTTTTAATGATTCAGCGCATCGGCTAGTTTCTCAGGATGAGAGTTGCAGCTCTGTTGGGACAGCGAGTTCTTGTAACAAGGAAGCGTCTGAAGGAGATGGAGGAAGCAACTGGAGCGGCTCCCAAGAATGTGCTGATGGTCCTGCGCGGTATGTGTTTGTGGAAATGTGAATCAGAACATGTTTTATTTCTAAGAATATGCTGAATCTTAAATGTTGTTATTTGAAAACAAATTGGTCCTTTTGTTCAATTTGGTTCTGCAATATCTTCAGGTTTTTATTAGATCNATGTGCTGATGGTCCTGCGCGGTATGTGTTTGTGGAAATGTGAATCAGAACATGTTTTATTTCTAAGAATATTCTGAATCTTAAATGTTGTTATTTGAAAACAAATTTGTCCTTTTGTTCAATTTGGTTCTGCAATATCTTCAGGTTTTTATTAGATCTTTGAAGAGNAATAACAAATGCTAATTAAATGTAATAATAAGCAATTATGGAGTTTATCTTGAGTTAAACCCACACTTAATTTCCTTGGAGAGTAATGAAAATCATGAGCTATGATTAATGATACTTTGAATGAGTGAACTTTACTTTTACTTTGGTGAAATTAATCAAGTTTATTTAATCATTAAAAATAACTTTAGAGCATTTCAACCTCTTTTTGGAGGAGGGCTTCTTTAAAGTTTAGAGTGGAATATTTTGATTTAATTTAATTAATGATGTTTTTTTAAAAAATGTATTTATAAGAGTAAATCTAGCATATAATTAATTAATTAATATTTTAATATACTTATTTTAAAGTAAGTTAATAGGCCAAAAATTCAATAAAATAAAATTTAACTAAGAAAATATTAACTCCAACTTTTTTTTATTTAATGAATGCATTAATACTAATTTAAAATTATTGGACTCAATCAGAGTCATAAAATATCATTAATATTAAACAAATTTACATTCATGAATGCCAAACTTACACACAGTGCATTTTAAGAGGTTGGGTTGAGAAAAACNGCGTTCTAATTCTGAATCGTAGGGTATAAGATTTTCAGGTCTAAATTTACGCATACAATTTGAAATCGGTACTCATTAATATAATTAACTAAATATAAATAAAAAAATAAATTGTCNCAGAGGGCTATTGAAAATTATTGGTAGCCATCTCTTCTATTAACAAATAAGCCTCATCAAAAGGTTTTGACAGTAAAGAACCACCAGTCGCAACATCTATAATCAATCTAAGTGATCTCACTAATCCATTATAAAATGTTTGAATTATCAACCAATCTGGTAACGAATGATGAGGGAACTTCCTAAGAAGATTTTTAAATCTCTCCCAAGCTTCATATATTGACTCTCCATCAATATGACAGAACGATGTTATGTCATTTTTATGTTTAACATTTTTGTATGGAGGGAAATATTTGGAAAGAAATTTCTGTGAAAGTTCTCCCCAAGTTCTAATAGATCTAGGTGCTAATGAATTTAACCATCTTGTGAAAGTTCTCCCCAAGTTCTAATAGATCTAGGTGCTAACAAATTTAACCACATCTTAGCTTTATCTCTAAGTGAAAAAGGAAAAAGTCTAAGTCTAACATCATCGTTTAAAATTCTATCATATTTAAAGGTAGCACACAGTTCTAACAAACTAGGGAGGTGTAAATTATGTTCTTCATTTGGTCTACCTTTGAATTGATTGTTTTGTATCATTTGGATAATAACAGGTTTAAGCTCAAATGAATTAGCAGCTACATCAGAATTTTGAATAGATAAGTGAATTTCATTTGCTGTAGGATTTGCTCCCGTAGGGGTCTAGGTTGGTGTTCATTTTTTATTCCTTGATTGTTCACATTATTTTACATTGTATCCGAATTTCTAAGTTCTCTTCTCAATCTTCTAATTTTTCTAACAGTGCGTTCTATATTCGAATCGTAGGGTATAATATTTTCAAGTCCAAATTTACGAATATAATTTTAAATCAGTACACAAAAATCAGTTAACTAAATATGAAAATAGGTTGCAATTCAAGTAAAAATTTTTCAATAATCCTAATTTGTTTATTACTCTGATTATGATTCTTGTTTACTCCCCGACAACGGCGCCAAAAACTTTATAGTGACTTTATATATGCTTAAGAATACAAATAATTAATACTGCTGCTAAAAGATTTAATTCCTCAGCAACGATACCAAAAACGTAATAACAATTATAGATTCGATAAAGATGTATGTATAAAATATTCAATAATGGTAAAGTCACACTTATCAACGCAAGTATAAGTATCGCTCAAGTAATATAGTGCTCTAATGGAGTCATAGATATCAATCCCACAGGGAGTAATATTAGAAGCTACGAACTAAGATTTTAGAAAAATAATACTTAATCGCAATAATGGAATTCAAATTGCTTATCTGTCACTAATAGGCAATTGAAATAAATTTGTAATTTTAATAACTCTTAAATAACTAATTATAATAATAAAGGTTTTAATGTGATCTTCAATATATAAGAAAGAATCATTCTCCTTGTTAAGAAATTATAGTGAATAGATAAAGTGAATCAGTTCAAATTGCACTGTGCCAAATAGGAGCATACCTATTCTTTACCCTTTGGTCCAAGTATAAAGAACATTGACTAATCCTACGCTTGTTTACTGAATCTGCGGCTAGGCTGGGAGGATACTGTAAAGAACATTGACTAATCCTATGCTTGGTTACTGAATCTGCGGCTAGGCTGGGAGGATACCAGCGACTAATCCTACGCTTGTTTACTGAATCTGCGGCTAGGCTGGGAGGATACCGGCTCTCACTTTGAATCCTATGCTTGGTTACTGATTCTGCGGCTAGGCTGGGAGGATACCGGCTCTCACTTCGGATCTCCTATGCTTGTTTACTGAATCTGTGGCTAGGCTGGGAGGATACCGGCTCTCACTTCGGAGCTTCCACGTTCCCCTCACCTGAGGGCTAATATCTACACTTTAACACCCAAACGATAGGACCGAATTGGGGATTTTAGTCAGTTACTCTAAAATCTCTAATTCTACGCCCGATAATTTTATTTCTCTATTTAGTTGTACCCAATTTTCAAGGGCTTTGACCTCCTTCAATCTTGGATGTGATATTCACTTTAATTGTAAAACTCAATATATTTTAACAAATCAATTTGCCAGATTGAAATTAAATTAAGATCTAAGTGAAAAAATCATCACAACTTCTTTAACTTTTTTATGGCTCAACAAATTCAAATCACCATTTCACAAATCTCAAGACAAGAAGAAATATAGAGAAAAATACTCAGATCTCATGGGGAAAACACAACAAAAATCGGAATTCATATATAAAAATGAAGTCATACAAACTACAACAAGTAAATAACACTTATCTCTAATTTCTCCCCAAGCAAACTCCTCGAAGTTCCTATGAATCTTTTCCTTTATTTACAGCACATAGAATTCCTCTTCGAAGCGGCAAGGAGGAAGAAATCTCTCACTTTCCCTCCACTCTTATAATCTCTCGAAGAATTCCTCACAATTAGGCTCTCTACTAAAGTCTCAACACACTAATGGAACCTCTCGAAACTCCAGGACCACTAAAGCCTCTAAAGCCTCTCCCCACTAGCACCTCCTCCATTTTCGGCTAAAATCTTCTTTTAAAGTTGTGGATGAGTTTTCCAAGAGTCGCCTAAGCATCCCTCCAAAATTTGTCCTCATCCAATGCATTATTGGACATAATCGCCGATCTCGCCATCGGCGGCCTCGAGGGCGCCGTCAGCAGACCTTCTAAATTATTAAATCTGGAGTTTTGAGAATTTCTCGCCGTCGGCGCCCTAGTTAAAATCTTCACATTTTGGTTCTTTTCACTCCAAATTCGCTCCCTTTTGCATCTTTTTGCTCCAATGACCCTAATTCATCATTTCTGGAACAAAACATAAAAAATAATATAAAATAGGTATGAAAATCTCAACATATTTTCCTTTGGTCAGCCGCCAAGCAATGTTTTTCAATCGGCGGGTATCTCATCTCCGCGGGGATGAAACGTCGACTCAAGTAGTATGGAACTTTCTCTTTCCTCTCCCCATTCTTTTTAGCTCATAAAGCTCCTATCAACTCATCGAGAGCAGTAATGTAGAGAATGGAGGGTTTACCTGGGAACGGAGCTGCTAATGCTGGAGGCTTCTGTAAATAGCACTTGATATCATCAAAAGCATGCTAACATGCTTTGTCCCAATGTAAACGAACATCTTTCTTGCTTAGAGCAAAAAAAGGTTGACTTCTACCATAAATGTTAGAGATGAACGTCCTAATATAGGCAATCTTCCTCTGAAGGGAACATAATTACATCAGAATTTTAGGAGGCTAAATCTCCATGATGGATATAATCTTGTTGGGATCAATCTCAATGCCTCTATGACGAACAATGAAACCCAGAAACGTTTTGAAAGATACACTAAAAGTGCATTTCAACAGGTTAATCTTTAGGTCATATTTCCTAAGGTGTTCAAAGACATTGCTTAGGTCTGAATGACTCAAAATTACTACATTACTGATGTAACACTCGACCTGATGATGTTGCAATTCATCAAAGATATGTGCCATAGCATGCTGGTAGGTTGTCCCAACATTCTGTAGTCCAAAGGACATTACTCTATAACAAAATATTTTAATTTTATTATTATTCCTCATCTGGGGACATCCGAATTTGATTATAACCAGGTAAACCATCCATAAAGGAAAACATCCCATGAGAAGAGGCGACATCAATCATGAGCTCTGGAATCAGCAATGAAAAATCTTTTTTCTAGCAGGTCTTCTTCAGGTATCGAAAGTCGATGCAAACTCGTATTTGTCTTTCTTCTTTTGAATGGGTAAGACATTTGTGATCCATGTAGGGTAGAATACCTCCCTAATAAAACTTGGCTCGATGAGTTTTTTGTTCTCTTTGTAGCCGCTATTTTTGTGGGTTTGGTTTGGGAGAGTGTTGCCCGTAAGAAGCTGTCGATCGCCGGAATCGAAATCCCGTTGCTCGCTTCGGAAGGACGTTGAAGTATGAAATTGAACTGACCCCATATTTTTCATAGTTAAAAATAAAAGAGCACTGTACCTCAAACCTTGTATCTATCCTGAAGGAAAACACAAGACTTGAGGGATGAGGCTCAATCAAATAAACTAAGGAATATATGACATCCGTTTGGTCTGCGAAACCTTTGTATTTGCTGACAAATTCCCCTATTTAATATAAAAGATTAAATAGGGTTTATATTAACCTGGGTTCAGACATGCTTCCTATAAGGGCAAGCCACTATAGTTAATTACATCTTAAATGACCAAAATCATCTAAGAAGACTCTCGATAAAAATCAGGAAATATTATCTTCAAGGAGTTTCAAAGGGTAGGACTCTTCAATGAGATCGGACGTAGAGGTGTGAAAGGGGATTGGTTCAAATTTGGAACATTTTATTGTAGAATCCAAAGGAGGAAGAACTAGGGGATGTCAGGGATC
>JXCR01141787.1:14002-41248 GCA_002079205.1 Phalaenopsis hybrid cultivar | reverse complement strand
TAGACTTCACAAACCACGAATTTCAGAAATAATGAATAATAAATATCAGATCTTATGCTAGCCTATCATGCACCTTTTATAGCTTTCCCAAGAAGCACTGAAGATGCCAGAAATCAGATTAAGCTAACAAATATGAAGCATTTTTACCTCAGCTAACCACATTGATCTTAACATCCAGTCACCAAATGTTAAGAATGGTTTAATAACAGAATAAGTAACTCCTAAATCAATCATATTACCTTCGAGTTGCAAGGGTTGTTTTTGTTGATAAACATTTTATTAAAAACTCTCACTCTAAAGAGTACCTTTGGTGCATCAATGTAGTAATTTACATTTTGAAACGTCATGGTTAATGGATTGAATAATATGACCATCCTCCCTGCAACAAATATAAAGCACAAATGTGATTAGAGGTTATATTTCTAGTGATAGCCAACAAAATATTCCTTTGTAGTTTAGACCTTAACTTTTCAAGACTTGCTCACCCATTTGTTCGACTCTTGTTTAGCATAACTATCCCAATCTTCTACACTTTTTTATATTCTTATCTTAAAATGGTTGCAAACATGTGTTGCCTTCCAAAATTAAGAGTAAGAATACCATCTAAGGCATCATTTTATATTATTATCTTAAAATGGTTGAAACATGTGTTGCCTTCCAAAATTAAGAGTAAGAATAACCATCTAAAGCATCATTTTATAATATTATCTTAAAATGGTTGCAAACATGTGTTGCCTTCCAAAATTAAGAGTAAGAATAAACATCTAAGGCATCATTTTATATTCTTATCTTAAAATGGTTGCAAACTTGTGTTGCCTTCCAAAATTAAGATTAAGAATAACCATCTAAGGCATCATTTTATATTCTTATCTTAAAATGGTTGCAAACTTGTGTTGCCTTCCAAAATTAAGAGTAAGAATAACCATCTAAGGCATCATTTTATATTATTAACTTAAAATGGTTGCAAACTTGTGTTGCCTTCCAAAATTAAGAGTAAGAATAATCATCTAAGGCATCATTTCATATTTTTACCCAAAAATGGTTGCAAACTTGTGTTGCCTTCCAAAATTAAGAGCAAGAATAATCATCTAAGACAATATTTTAAATAAGAAAAAATTTTTCTCCACATGATTTATATTCCATAGCATTTGATGATCCACATCAGTCACGTACATGTCATTTTAATATAGATATGAATCATATCTAGCATGCAAATAGAGAGATGTCCAAGGTAACCATACTTTAAGAACAACATCTGAGTAGGAGAAAGTAAAGAAGAGACGAGGACTGAATATATTGTCGAAAGCTAAAAATGGTTAGAATATACAATCAGCTTAAAGAAAATATGAAAATAGTAGCCTATTCAAATAAGATGTCCACACCCTATGTTATATTAGCATTATATTGTAATATAATTCAGCATAAAGTATAATTTCATACTATATAAACAAGATGTCATTCAAACTTTATGTTTTGAATAGAGAGATGCTATATAAAGTTCAGCATAAAGTATAATTTCATCAGCAAAACATAAAGTTTATCTTGCCCAAAGCTCAACTAGAAGATGTGTCTTGAAGTTGTTCCTCCATCAATCTACTCAGGTAATGTCACCTGAAGGTGTTCCTCTTCCATTAATTCTTGCTGGAACAAAAGATATATGAAAAAATAAATGAGAAGAACATAAAATTAAAAGGTTAACATACGCTAAAAATTAATTTTTAAGAGATTTTTAAGCCTATGAATAGTCTTTTTAAGTAGGAATAAGAGATCATAGACTAATTGTTGAGACTGATAAGAACTAATAGTTGAGAGAAAATTACCAAAGGAGTTTTAAAAGTACTTGTGGAAGATCTAATCCAGCTAGAAATGCATATTAATGCATTCACAGTATTTCCAGAGAGCGAGCTTCTATAATCACTAAGAACCCTTCCACCGGTACTAAATGTTGATTCCGAATCAACTGTTGTGATTGGGATTGATAGTATATCTCTAGCCATTTTGGACAAGCAAGGATATTTGAGAGTGTTCAACTTCCACCACTCTAGAATATCAAATTTCTCATTTTGATTTGGCAAGTAAAGACCCTCCTCTAGATAGACTTGTAGATCTGATTTTGATGTTTGAATAGAACCAGATGAAAAAGCAAAATCAGTAAATGCGAGCATGCAATCAAAACATTCTGGATTAACAGAATCACTTGACAACTTTGACGAAACATTGCCACTCGTAGAACTGGAACTTGCAATATCACTTGCGTAAGTATTGTAAATTTCCCACAAAACATCTTCAACTTATTGAATTTTAGAGTCCGACTCAACAGATGTATATGTATTTGCAAAACTAAACTGTATAAACTAAATTTTCAAGCGAGGGTCTAAAACAGCTGCGATAGACATTAAGAGATTACATTCACCCCAATATTTATCAAATTTACCTCTCATTGCTAAAGCCATATTTCTGTTAAACTCATTAGAAGAAGATGACTCATCCAGCAACAATTTTTTTATATGCATCACAGCGGGTAGAAAAATATTTGAAGTGGGATAGGAAGAACCTGAAATCATTTTTGTCACATTATTAAAAATAGCAAGAAATTTTCTGATTTTTTCATATTTTTCCTAATCTAAATCCGAAGGCAACCAGCTGAAATTATTATCTCGATCAGCAAAGTGAGTGAACACATTACGAAAAATAAGAGCAGATTCAAGCATTAAGAATGTTGAGTTCCATCTTGTTGGAACATCAATGCATAAACCCTTTGATGTTGATATCCCTAATTGTTTGGCTATGTCAACGAACTTATGCAACCTTGCCGGCGATTTCTTTATATATTTGATAGCCTCTCTGATATTATAAATGATGTCTTGAATCTCTTTTAAACCAACTTGCACCATAATATTTAAAAAATGCGCACAGCAACGAACATAAAAAAAATGCCCCTTAAAATGTAGTTTTCCTCTTGCCATAAAATTAGAATGAAGCAAGCTAGCAACAACATCATTATTACTAACATTGTCTAAGGTGATTGTAGATACTTTATCTTGTATCTTCCAATCTAATAAACAATGAGAAATAACATTAAAAGTTCTGAAAGTCGTTTTATCATCAAATAGAGGTGTTAGATTTGTGAGTTATCAACACTTAAAATGATACCCCTAAGTCTAGGATCATTTAACTGACTAGACTTCCAAATTTTAATATTTTAAGAAAATTTCAAATTTATACTATAATTAATAAAAATGAGATTGGTTTCTACCAATTAATCCCTTTCTATTTCAGTCATCCAATTATGTTGATTAGGATCAGAGGTTACCCATTCCCCTTTCTTGAATTAAGCCTAAATGTTAATTAAGGCTAAATTTCCAAAATTATACTTTTGCTCCTAAGACTCCATAATTTATCAAATTTAATTCAAATGACTTTAGAGTTTCTATCCTACCTTACTCATGGGTCAATTAAGATAGACATCAGAGGAGAAAATGAGATTTTTCAAATTTTAATTTAATTTACATATTTATTTTTATGCAAAATTAGTATTTTTTTAAGAAAAATCCATAACTTGACCAAGGCAAAGCCTAATTCCTTGAAATTTTTACTGGAGGTAGAATTCGATGAGAAAATCATTGGGACCAAATTTTATGATTTATTGAGTTAAATTTGACTTTTAGGAATTATTTTATGTTCTAGAGCATTTATTAATTACAAAATATTTTAAATGTGGAGAAATAAGTTTTATATTTTTATTAAATGTTTTTGAGATCAAGAAAACCAGAGAAATATATTTCATATTTGTTTTGTTTTCCTTTGAATTGTTAGAATTATTTTAGTGAAAATCTATTTTTAGCTTTTAAAAATTATTTTAAGCTTCAAATTCAATATCTTCACTTAGAAAATCAGGAAAAATATTCCAATTGTTTCTAAGTGCTTAAGAAACAATTTAGAACACTTCCATGAATTTAGTTATATTTGTGATTTTTATCATTTTCTAATTATTTAAATATTAAAAATAGGCTAAAAATGAAGTTTTTATTTAATTACCATTTTATTTTTAGAAAACTTCTCTCATCATAGAGAACTTTAGAAACCAATTTTTATAATTTTTTTAGTTAAATTTTAATTTTTAAAAATCATTTTAGTGTTAAAAATGGCAATTGACATAGAAAATCAACTTGAGTTATCAAATGAGCTCTAAATATTTTGAAATTTATCAAATGAGCTCTAAATAAACTTCAAATTTCATTGGAGAGGAAAAATCAAGTCATTTAGATGTTTATGTTTCCCAAAATTGATTTTTATTGTGTCTTACGGTTTGTGAAAATTAAGTACATTTTTAATGACTTGGCTCATCAAAACATTTTCCAAAGGATTCTCTGGTCATGGAAAACCTTCCAAAATTTTCTTCTATTTTTCTAAGCAATATGCTAATTATTATGATTAATTTATGCCAATAATAAACATAAACTTGAAAAATATGGATCTCTGTCTTGAGATTTTCTCTGACTTTGGAAAAATCAGAGAATGTTCTCTAAGATGGAGGAAACAACATGCCAAAAGTTCAAGCCATGGTGAAATGTCTACAAGCAAGGAGAATCAAAAGACTCAAAACAGTATTTCATTAATTAAAAATAAAATATGCATTAAATGAACTTCAAACAATTTACACATTGTTCTTCTCCATTCACTGAGCAAGAGGGTATTTTTTTTATTTTTGTGATTTTTCTACACCAAGATATGAATTTTTGAAGTTAGGGTTATTTATTTAATCAGAAAACCCCTATTTTTTATTTAAATGCATGGCGCCACCTCATCGTAGGCGCCTCCGAAGCTCCACATGTCGTCTTTTGGTTTGGCGCCGCCATCCGACTAGACAACCACGCGTCCCGCAGTTCACACACTGAGATTTTATCTTATCAAATATCATCCATTGATGAGATAAACGCACAATCAAATGACTCCACATCATCGTCCCCAAATAGGCTAACTCGTGACCATTAGTACTAAAACCCTAGGATCTCACTCATTTCTCTACCAAATGACCTCGGGTTTGATCCTATGGACTCGTCTAAGTGTGACAAACATATTCATATGGTAAACATTTCATGAAACTAACCCTAATCAAATAAAGAATCAAAATAGGCTTGGAAAGAGGGGAAATTCAATACCTTTGCTTTGAGAAGGGAAGCTGCAATCAGAGGTGCTCGACACGTTTGTGGAGGTCCAAGGAGGCTAGGGATTGAGCCCCTTTCTGTGGTAAAAGGTCTAGGTATGAATTCGACCATGCTCAATTTCAGGTGTTGTTTTAGAGGTATGTTAGGGCTCTGTATGAGGGGGATTTGATGGGGATTTGTCTTCTTTCACAGTGGTGAAGGTGTGGGTGAGTTTAATTTGATTTTGGTGGAGTGTAGAGATGTGGAGAGCTCTGCCCTATCTCTAGCAATATTTTCAGCTAAAAAATTGAACTCCAATAAAGGTATTTAGGGCAATGTGGTGGTTGGGTTACATTGAGGAAGTCTCAAAAAGGCTCTTGGAGCAATTTAGAGGGGTCTCTTTGAGAAAATTTCAACAGGTCTCTCCTTGGCCATGGAGGTGAGCTTTTATAAAAATGGTCAATGGTGGATCTATGGGTCAATTAAAGGGTGCAAAGTGCTGCCGATGTGGAGGGCAGAGAGGCTCTAAACATAAAATTTGATGAGGTGGCCTCAAGGTTTGATTTGGGGTTGGATTTAGGGGAGGTGGGTCACATTTTTGGTGTTTTTCAGCCACTAGGTCAGCTGAAAAAGATAAGGGAGCTGACCAAGAGGTCAGGTGAGCCACGGAGAGGTTCAATTATCATTTACCCCCAAGGTTAGTAATAATGGTGAAGATTTTGGATTAAGACCCAAAAATGGGCATGAATCCCTTAATTTGGGGATCCATTGGTACATAGCTTGGTTTGGTGGGTTTAGTGTTGTTTAGCCTAGTCCAAAGGAAGGTCTTAGTGGCAGTGGTAATCTTTGGTTGGCCAATTTCACATGGATAGGTTAATTTTTGGTGCAGGGGTCCATGTAGGTCAATTTGGCCAAAGCTTGGGTTTGGACTAGGCTAGTCATGACCTTCAGCCCAATTAATTGATCAACATTGTGTAGATGATTGTCATGAAGATTTTTGGTGCAGACTTAAAATGATTTTAAGTTCAGTTGGGGGTTCAATTTGATGGATTTTGGGATTTTTGTCAAATTGGGCATGTTGGGCTAGACTTGGGTCTAAAATTGGCTAGGCTTGGGCTAAGTTCAAATTTATTATTGAGAATGGTCAATAGGAATGTGGTGAAGATTTTTTAACATGAATTGGGTGTCAATTTTGGGGTTAAGGCAATCAATTTGGTGGAATTTTGAGGAATGACCAATTTAGGGCAAAATTGGGGATTTTTGGATTTGGGTTGAAATTAAATGAAATTGAGGCTTCACCAAGGCTAATTTAAGGTTAAGTTTAATTCTTAGGAGTGTCATGAAGAGTTTAGGATGCAAATTGAGACCAATGGAGTAGGTCATGGGGTTCAATTTGGTGGAACTAAGTTATAGGGCCAATATTGGGGGTTTGACTTGGATAAAAAATGGGCTCAATGCATGGGCCAATTGAGCTTGGATTTGGTTTATATTGGTCATATGAAAGGTGAATTTGAGTTTATAATTGAAATTGAGGGAGATTGGGCCCAAATTGATGGACAATTGAGGTAAATTTGAGAAAAATTGGGCCTTTAAAGGAAATTTAGGAGTTTTGGTCAAAATGGTCAATTTGGGTCATGTGGTAGTTGAGGAAAATGAAATTGGTAATATTTTGAAGGTTTAGGAAGTTTTTGGGATTTTTTAGAATTTCTGGAATTTTGGGCTAAGGAGGGGCATTTTGGTAATTTGGCAATTTTTTGGTGATTTTGGGTAATTTGGATATTTTCAAAAGGATTGAAATGATTTTTTATCAAATTTGGGTATTTTGGGTAAATTTAGGAATTTTGGCCAAATTTAGGGTTTCAAGGGTACTTAAGTAATTTGGGGATTTTTGGGGCAAAAGGCAAATTTAGGGTTTCAAGGGTACTTAAGTAATTTGGGGATTTTTGGGGCAAAAGGCCAAGTCAACTAAAAGTGAGGTCAACAAATGGACCCCCAATAGGTGTGGTGTGTTGGGCAAGCACACCACGCGTATTGGCGTTGACCGACGATATCAACAAATCCAATATAGACTCCTAAGTTAACAAACATAAAAGGAGTGTAGAATTCGAGTGTGCTATTTGTTTCCGTTGGGGAATTAGTAGGTGAATATTTGATTGAAATAAAGAAGTAGGAACTCTCTATGGGGATTGGAGAGTGGGTCTTGAGTTATTAGATATCAGGTTTTTTATAGGGGATGGGACTCAAATGTAAGTGCTGACCCTAGGGTGGGAATCAAAGTTTAGGTATTAATTTTAAAAGAAGTCGGAAGTTAGAGACCAACCTCAAAAGAATAGAGGAATTAGAAGCTAAGGACTGATTCCAAAATGAGAATTGAAAGTTAATGACCAATCTCAAAAGAGAGAGTCAGAAGTTAGGGATCGATCTTGAAAAGAAGAAATCAGAAGTTAAGGACTTATTTAAAAGATGGAAACTGAATGTTAATGATCAATCTCAAAACGAGAGTTGAAATATAAAGACCGACCTCAAAAGAAAGAATTCAGAAGTTAAGGACTGATTTTGAAATGAGAATTAAAAGTTAATGATCAATCTCAGGAAGAACGTCAGAAGTTAAGGACCGACTCAAAAAAGAAAGGAATCAGAAGTTAAGGACTGATTCCAAAATGAGGATTGAAACTTAGGGATCAATCACAAAAGAGAGAGTCAGAAGTTAGGGACCAATCTTGAAACGAGGAAATCAGAAGTTAAGGACTGATTTTGAAAATGAGAATTTAAAGTTAAAGATCTTTCTTAAAAGAGAGAGTCGGAAGTTAGGGACCGATATCGAAATGAGGAAATCAAAATTTAAGGACTAGTTTCAAAAATGAGAATTTATAGTTAATTATCAATTTCAGGAAGAGAGTCGGAAGTTACGGACTGGCTCAAAAAAGAAAGGAATCAAAAGTTAAGGATTGATTCCTTTATGAGGATTGAAAGTTTGGGATCAATCACAAAAGAGAGAGTCAGAATTTAGGGATCGATCTCAAAAGGAGGAAATTAGAAGTTAAGGACTAATTTCAAAATGAGAATTGAAAGTTAAGCGTCAATCTCAGAAGAAAGGTTAGGAAGTTAAGGACCGACCTCAGAAGAGTGAATCAGAAGTTAGCGATTAATTCCTAGAATGAGAATTGAAAGCTCATGATCAATCTCAGGAAGAGAATCAGAAGTAAGGGACCGATCTCGAAAGGAGGAAATCAGAAGTTAAGGACTGATTTCAAAATTAGAATTGAAAGTTAAGGATCAATCTCAAAATAGAGGATTGGAAGTTAAGAACCGACCTCAAAAGAGTGAATCAGAAGTTAGGGACTGATTCCGAAAATGAGAATTGATGCTGTTGAATCTAAAGATACGTGTCGTGTGAAAAAGTTGACATTGTTGAAGAAGATTTGTGAAATTTTGTGAGGTTTTGCGCAGAACGTGAAATTTTGAGGGGATGTTAAGCGAATTAATGCAGACAAAGATAGTTGTGTTGCATGAGCAAAGAGTAAGAGACCTAAAAATCGAGAGAATCCACTCAATAGATTTATTATCTTTTCTTATTGTTTTTATCATGTTTAATTTTGAAAATCTGTTTTCAAAATTTAATTTTAGTTAGTTATTTTTTTTTAAGTGTGTAATTTTAAAAAATTTTTATTATATTGAGGTTAATTTTGTTACAAAAGTTTTAGACACGGTCACAAACATTTGGCCACATATATAACCATAAAACAATCCAAATTTCAAAATTTTCAAAATTTTATATCAAGTGAAGGCAAGTAATGTCAGGTTGCATAGTATATCTTTTAGTATCGTTTGTTGATTGGTAATATGGGTCTTTCACCCCGGAAATCTATTAACTAGTAGGCTCCTCCTGCATAGACCTTTTCAATGACAAATGGTCCCTCCCAAGTTGGGTCAAATTTACCACCTATCTTGTGGCATGCAAGAATGGGCCTTTTGAGCACGAGTACGAGGTCACCAACTTTGAATGTCCTTGGGCAGACCAATTTTTCATGAGCTTGTACCATCTTTGCTTGGTAAAGTTTCAAGTGTTGTTCTACTTCAAATCATTTTCCTTCAAGACTCTCTAGTTCCTTAAGTCTGAGTTTTGCACTTTCTTCTGTTGTGAGTTGGTTGGCTACAGCAACTCTGAGAGACAACATCTGAATTTCTAACAGTAGCACGGACTCGGACCCGTACATGAGCATATAGGGTGTATATTGAGTGGGAGTCCTGAATGTCGTCCGATAGGCCCACAAGGCTTCTAGTAACTTTTTGTGCCAATCTCTTTTATTTTAGTCTAGTGTCTTCTTTAAAATATATACCAATGTCCTGTTGAAGGCTTCAGCCAATCCATTTTCTCTAGGATAGTAAATTGTAGAGTATCTCCAATCTATCCCAAGGCGTTTGACAAAATTGTTAATTTTGGTGCTTTTAAAGACTGTCCCATTGTCAAAAATTATTCTTCACGGTACTCTGAAACGGTAGATGACTTGGCTTTTGAATAATTGAAGGACGTGTTGTGTCATAACCTCTTGTAACGGTACTACCTCTGTTCGTTTAGAGAAATAATCTATAGCGAAAAGTATAAATCTGTCATTTGAAGGATGGATGGTCTATCAAAACTATTATGTTCGTGCCCCAACACTCGAATGACCACGAGGCAATGGTCGGGTGTAGCATATTTGGAGGTTGGTGCAAGACCACCCCATACACTTGGCACTGGTGACATCTTCTAGTTGTATCCATGTAATAAAAAATCATTACTTGACAATAATATTTGAGTCTTTTGATCTTCTATTTCATCTTCGGCCCTGACTGGTGAGTGCCACACATTCTGACATGTAATTATTTGACAATATTTTGTGCTTTGGGTTTGCTTAAACATCATAGCCACATCTGGTTGAATGATCTCCTGTAGAGGATGTCTCCTACTAGGGCATACGAGAAGCCCTCTTTGTGATATGGTGTGCTTCTGACTTGTCCTCTGGCAACTTTCGAGTATGCAAATATTCTATCAATACCTTGAGCCAATCTTCTTTGATCAGCAACTGTATATTTATAGCTTTTTCTTTTCCGAGCTTGTGTAGAGTTTCGAGGTCAATTCGAAACAAAACTTGTCTTCCTTGTACTGTGATTTCATTGGAATCCTCTGGGGGACATGCCAACTCCTTAGAGAGTTTTGCTAGAGCATCGGCATGGGCGTTATTTCCCGTAGGAATCCAATAGAAACTTAAATTGGGAATCTATTCTAGTAGTTTCATCGTGTACTGATGGTATTCTCCTAGTCTAGGTTTCAAAATCTTGTATTGTCCGGTGACTTATTAGATGAAGAGTTGTAAGTCGCCATAGATGGCAATGTCTGTTATATCCATCAAGACTGCCAACTCTAATCCAGTGATTAAGGATTCATATTCTTCTTCGTTGTTGGTACATGGCTTTGTCTGGTGGTATGAGAACCTCAATATACCCTTATCTGGCGTGATAAAGATCAAACCAATATCTGCTTTGCCTAGTATAACTGTGTCTGATGCTTTGTCCATTTCGGCTGACAAAGCTCTATCGAAGTAAATCTCCAAGTGTTGCACATTAGAGAATTACATTTGTAATATCTTCTCATCTGGTAGCTCATCATTAAGAGGGGACCCAGCTAGCAGTGGGTGTGCAGTGAGAAAGTCTGCTAGAATCTGTCCCTTGATAGCACGGAGAGGAACAAAAGTTTTATCAAATTGCAATAAGATCATTGACCGTCTTGCTAGACGTCCGGAGAGTGTTGGTCGAGTCATCAAATATTGCAACGGGTTAACTTTTGAAATTAGGTTAATCCTACGAGAGAGCATGTAATGTCTAAGCTTTTGGGCGGCAAAAAATTAACACCACAAAATTTTTCTCAAGAGGTGGATACCTTACTTCCGCCGGTATTAGATGATGACTCAAGTAGTAGAGTGCATTTTCCTTACCCTCCTCATTGACTTAGGCTAAGAGGGCTCTAAGAGAGTCGTTTAAGGTCGTGGTATACAATATCAAATGTTTCCCTGGGATAGGGGCTACCAAACCAGGAGGTGTCATTAGGTATCATTTAACATCCTCAAAATCTCGCTGACATTTCTCTTCCCAAACAAATTTGGCATCTTTTTTAATTAATGCCAAGAAGGACTGACACCTACCTGAGAGATTGGAAATAAAAAGTCTCAGATATGCCAACTTCCCTTGGAAGGAACGTAGTTATTTCAAGATTTTAGGAGGCATTTCCAAGATAGCTTTAATTTTATCTAGGTTGATCTCGATTCGCTGATGACAAACAACAAATCCTAGAAACTTCTCAGAGGTAATGCCAAAAGTGCACTTTCAGGGATTCATATTTAGTTTATATCGTCGTAATCGTTTGAACACAATCCTTAAATTGTATAAATGGTCTATCTTTTGTTTACTCTTGATGACCAAATCATCCACGTAGCATTCCAATTGATTGTGAATGAGGTCGTCAAAAATCCTAAAATTATAGCTCATTGTTATGTTGCTCTAGCGTTCTTTAATCCAAATGGCCTCACTATGTAGCAGAAAATCCCGATCAGTGTTCTAAAAAATGTAAGTGTTGCATCCTCTAGGCCATCTTGATTTGGCTGTATCTTGATGATCTGTCCATGAAAGAGAAGATTTCATGTGTAGAAGCGAGTTCCACCATAATTTCTGGTATTGGTAGTGGAAACGCGTCTTTTGGACGTGCTTTGTTTAGATCTCTAAAGTCGACACAATTACGTATTTGTCCATTTTTCTTCTTGATAGGTACAATGTTGGTATTTTCATCTTTCACAATGTTAGCGTCTATTAATTTCTTCATTTCTACAATTACTTGTTGCTCTATTTTGAGGCGCATTCTTCTGGGAGCTTATTTTATCAGGGTCATATCTTTGTCTACCCCGAGTTTATGAACTGCAATCACTGCTGACAGTCCTAACTTTTTGTCATAACTCCATACAAAGCAATCTTTGAATAAAGTTAACAATTTGATCAACTGTAGAGATTATTCGTCGTTTATTAGAGAACTTATAAATGTAGGTCGGGGTTGTTCTTCAGTCCCAAGGTTGATTTCCTTTAACTCATCAACCGTTGATTTAATTTCCTCCTCAAAATCTAGCAGAGCATTTTCTATTAGCTGGTCAGTAGAGTCATCCTCAATATCAAAGCAATTCTATTCTGATTCATTAGTAACAACCATACAAAATTATGAATCATCGACTGGTCCGACTGTACAAAATCTGAGACCCTCTATTGAGTTGGGAGTTTGACTTTTAACACTCAATAATTTTTCAAAAAGTTGTAATTTATCTTTTGACATTTATTTTGGCAAATATCCCTGTTGAATTAACTTTCGTACACAAGATGAAAAGTAACCAAAAGACAATTCCATTAATTCAATAGGATTAGCATCCAAATTTACGTGATTTTCAAGCTTAGTAGAGGTAAAAGCACGATAAAAATTGATCGACTTCAAACCAACACTACGGACTTCCTTGACCTCTAAAGTCTCGTACTTTTGAGGGAGGTTTGGAGTAAGGGTCATAGCATTCATATAGTGGTTTATCCGATCATACATCGTCTCATTTTCGTCTTTCTCTGTATCTTCCAAGGGTATCTTGTATTGAGGTTTCCTCTGTTTTATCATCATTATTTCATCTTTAGAGTTGTCTTCATCACCAATATTAATGATTGGCCTAGTCCATTCAACGATTAAATTGGTTCTTGCTCGTCCATGTCCCCAGCCTCTACCTCGAGTTCGCGAACTAAAAGAACCCCCACCAACTTGTTGTAAGAGAGAGGTGGAAGATTGTTGAATCGAAGTTGAATAGCTTCCTCTTTGTGATTTTCCTTGATCTTCATTTTTATTTGTTGCAATTTTACGAGAAGAACACAGTTTTCTTTGGAGGTGCGTAGTAGGCGGCATCTTCATGAATGCCAGCTTCATGAACTGAAAATGGTTGTATATCTCCCTTGATGCAATGTTCTTGTCCTTCTTTCTATTACTTAAAGCGTTGGTGTAGGAATGATGAAATCCTATTGTGTTCATGAATCCACGGTCGACCCAGTAGAGCATTGAAAGAGGTCTCGACATTGATGATATGAAACTTGACGGTTGTTGCTAGTTCTGCAACCTTCATAGGCAATGTAATGGATCCATAGACTCTCTCTGCCTTTTGGTTGAATCCTCTTAACATCATTTTATCAGCCGTAAGCTCTTGAGCTTTAATGTCTAAATAGTTCAATGTTTTTAGACTCATCAAGGTGAGAGATGCTCGAGGATCTACTAGAACTCTGGACAACACAAATCTGCCAATGTTAAAGGAGATGTAGAGTGGTCAGTTATGGTCGGCGGTACCAAGCAACAAATCTTCATTTGTGTAGGTTACTCCAGGCTATTCTTCCAACGAACAAACTTCATCCGAGGATGCGCTAGCCAATTGGGCTAAGAAAATCTCTAGGTGAAGCAAATTTGTAACCAGAGCTTCTCTCATCTCCTTTAATAGGATCAGAGCATCATAGATGCTTAATCTGGCCGGAAACTTCCTGAGATGAGCAAGCACATTGTAATCCACTTTATGTGGTCCTCCAATTTTCTCTTGGTTGTATGGTTCTTCCACTGGTGGAGGTGGTTCTTCTCAAGTTATTATTTGTTTTCCTTTGTCCACTGGAGTTGTTCTGGGGGATAATACTTTCTCGCTCCTTAAGTTTACTTTTGTAATTTCTTCTTCTTGAGGTACCTTCATTTAATTTTTTGGTGATGAAGACAACTCTAAAGATGATGGTTTGGAGATTTCTAGTCCCATCAAATATCTTGAAGTTTGGAGACACAAAACCCTTAGGGAAGGGTATGAAATCAAATTCCTCTAGATAGGGTCTACCCTTTAAAATTAATGCACCACCCTTAGATTGGGTTAAGGCTTCTCAAACCTACTCGACCATTTGTTTAAATTCATTTTCTGGTATTGCACTCGATGGAGAGTCCTTCTTTGGTTGCTCATCTCTGTTTGCTGAGGCAATTTCTCTTCTTTCATCTATAATGTGTATTATCTCCAGTTGGTTGACCTCTAGACAATCTAACTGTGGTACTTGAGATTCTCCTTAAACTGTGGCCATGGAGATCATGGCTACGACCATCTCTTCTATCCTTTTCTCCAGTTGGCTGACTTGCTCATCCCTTAGGAGGATAGCTCTACGCAGTTCATCTACGACATTCTCTTGAATGAGAGGTTGAGCATCACGTGCAGATGTAGCGACTCCGGTTTTGATGACATGGACATCCACGTAATATTCTTTGAGGTAATTATTGTAGTCAAAATCTTCATCACCGTTATCGATGAAAACTACATGTTCCCGAGCCAACTCAAAAATCTCGACTCTGAGCTTTTCAATTTTTTCTTCAATTATTGATTCTTGAATTATCTTAAGAACTGCGGGACCCTGTTGGACCTCCTTTTCTGGCTCCTCCATCTAACTGGAAATCACTGCGACGATGTCAAATACTTCGGACCCTGGCTTCGTTCCATTATCTTGCCCTGCAGGCTTACTGGACTGTAACTATATAGTGACCTTGGGTATCCACACCTTCTTCTTTAACGATGATGTCTCAGGACAAAGTGTCCTAGCAAAAACATTGGTATACCATAGGGAAGTATGGTCCCCATGGTGTAGATCGACTACAATACTGGGCAATTTCTTCATCTTTTCCTTCAAAATTTTAGTAATGTCTTTGAAGTGCATAATCGGTAGGACTCTCGGACCCAGACTTGACTTAACCAGTGGATGACCTATGGTCCTGGTAGCAGTAGAATCGATGTTAATAATAGCGGTATCAATTCTGCTTCCCAAGCAAAACTAGACGGGGATGCGAGTAGGCAAATTTTCAGTTGACTTTCGAGATCATTTGGCGGATCTGACATCCCTTCAAATTTATTTCTTCACACGAGGGGAAATTGCATGTCGTTTAAGTAACTGATTAACTGAGCAGCCCTCTTTGGCAGCTAGTCTTTGACAAATTGAACTGAATTGGGTGATTGGAGTAGGTTTCTTTTTCTCCATACCCTATCCAAGAAGTTTCGGTAATGCAACAGTGATTTGCTAGATACACTCGTACCCGTCAATATTGATTAAAGGATGGAATCTACTTCCCTACAGAAGCGGACAAGTTTCCAGTAATTCTGACCCATCCTGGTGAGGATCTTCCTTAACGGATATCTCCTCAGGTGCCTGGGCTTTAATGGCCCTCCGAACTCTCCTGTTACGGTTTCTCCTTTGACTTCGGGTTAGTGGTGTAGCTCTTGAACTTGATCCAACTTTGAATACTGATGGCGGGGCAGCTAATCCCTCAGTTGGAATTTCAATGATCGTTACTTCTTTCCCCTTAGCAGCAGCGGGGACAACAGGCTTGATAGGTGTTAGGGCGACAGCAATAGTCTTTGCCTTCTTATAAGAAGGGAAGTCCTAAAGACAGCTCAGGTTGAATTCAATAGACGGCTCCGGAACTTCTGGAGTGGTGACTTTCATTATAATGAATGGGCCCTTCCCGAGGATAACCTCAAAGTCTTCAAATATGGCTCCAAACTTAATGGTAGGAGCAACATTGCGTGCTTCATGACTTGTCGGCAAGTTACAAGAAAAAGTCAGCGTTGGGTAGGCCATTGCAGCAGCTTTAAAACAGAAAGCTCTGGGGCTAGTTATATGGCCAAAACCTTGTAATCTTAGTGCAACCACTAAAAATTAACAAAGGTCGATCTGTAGACTGGGTAAGAATTAGTTTGTGGGGATTTTAAAAAATTTAGTAATAAGGTCATTTGAAAGTAGAAAAATTTAGGGTCTGTTTGGGGTAGCTTCAGCTTATCCTGATAATCTGCTGATGACCAGCCAATCTAGATAAGCTGTCTGGCTGTTTGGTTAGTGAGTATGGAAAACAACTGATTCTGAAAAATTGACCATTTTGCCCCTGCTCTGAATAAGTTGTTTAACTATTTGGTTAGTGCATTATGTAAACAGCTTATTAGGAAGTTTTTTTGGTTGAATATTCTGTGTAGCAGAATGTTATTTTCTCAAATGTCAAGAAATGAAAATACAAAAAAAAATTAATAATATATAACTCAAAAAAGTTTTGATTACATCAAATAAGCACGGTGACATATATGAAAGTTCATTACACATCACCACACTAATATGGATTATAATAAGACCCAAAAAAAAGAAAAAATAACATGTTAAAATTACAAAGAAAAATATGACAATATTGACTTTAAAATGTAAAATCACATCACGAGGAATGTTGCCCAGTTCTGATACCTTAAAACCCAGAGCAAACCTGTCCGACTGAGGTGCGGTAGATACGGAAGAAATCAAACCATATGCGGTGGTCTCCCGTTGTGGTACTATCGAACTCCTAGCAGTTGTTTCCAATTTGGATGTCGTAGAAACAGTTGCATTGTCGGCCCACCTGAAGAATTTGTAGTCTTCCAGTCCTTGTCCCCACCGCAGGCACCTATAAAACTGCCTCCCGAAGCTATGTGTTTGGCGTGACGTGAATAGCAAGAACGGTAGTACGCAACGACACATCACTTTCTCGGACTTCTCTGAATGCTTGGAACTCATCGTCTTGCAGTTATTAAAATTAGAATAGATCAGTCCAAAAATTGAAGAAATATAAATAGTAAACTTACCCAAGTGTGGAGACAGCGATTGCCGACAACAAATTTACGTGGCCGTCCAAACTGCTCCACCGTTATCAACCATATAAGAGGTGAAGCTATTAACCAGCATAAAGCAATAAATCCACATTAATTATAAAATATGCTCAAAGTTGCTAAAATAAACTCTAATATAAGCATCACCTGCCTCTATGATACTCATGATTACATAAAACAAATCGCAAAGTAAGTATTTTACAAAAAATTTGGCTTTATTCATAATTAAGCTTAACAGTACATTAGTGCTCAAATTTAAAAATTGTATGACTCATAATTAAGCTTAACATACATGTTCCAAGCCAAAATACATTGCTTCAGAAAAGAACAGAAAAGAGGATTTGTTATATGTGCTTAAAATCAAACTCTCCAACCAGCACGTAGCAGATATACCCCAAAAAAATATCTCCCAAGCAGCTATTTACATTTCCCTTAAGCATTTCTGTTTAACAAGCATTTTTGTAAGCTAACCGAGCCAGCTAACAAGAAAACTCATGCTTACCAAACCGGTAAGCATTTTTGTTTAACAAATAACTAGATATACCCCATCCAAGCTACTTTAAACATGAATACCAATCAAAATATAATTTCTTCATGCCAATTAGATAAATCCCTCACTAGCAGCTCTATTTCCCTCAAAAGTAGTTCCAAACATTCCCCCCAATAACAGTTCCAAATAATGTAACATGTCAATCAGTCAATCATACAATTCCTTCATGCCATCTCTCAACATTTCCAAACAATGGAACATATAATAAAATGGAATCTAACAAGAACAGCAGCCTTAACTGCTCCTTAAAGTTTACGTCATACATAACATTATAAGGTGCATGCATAGCATTATAAGGTGCATTACCATTTCCATACAGAAACCCAAATTATGCCTTAACAGCTCAAGTTGGGCTAGAGCTCAACTATAGAACAAATAAAAAAGAAAGAAAAAACTCGGGTAGAGCCATTTTCAATGAGCATTTCAGAATACTTTAATAAGACATACTAAAAAATGGCACATGCTATAACAAAAGCCTGGTCAATAATTAATAGGGGAATTTACTCAATATATATGTTCAAACTCAATAACTCAATATACATGTTCAAACTCAATAGCAGGAAACTAGCAGCATGAAACCAATAGCAGGAAACCAACAACAGGAAACCAATATCAGGAAACCAACAACTAGAAACCAACAGCAGGAACTACTCCATGAACTCATATAAACACCAATCATAACCACTACAAAGGAATGAGAATATTAAGCCTTGGGTGTGATATTTGCTATCTTCCAAATGGTTTTCCCCAATTCCATCATCAAAAAAATACATGACACAATGGTTGCTCTAAGTATTTAAGCCATCCTAAATTGAAAGACATAATATGTAATCAAATAAATGTTATGTTACAAAAATCTAACCACCAAGTATGGAACATAAGTTACAAAAAAAGCATTCCAAATCAAAAATTCATTCATCTATTCTTCCAACACCAGCACATAACAATAAAGTAAACATAAACATTCATCCAACAATCATACACCAATACCATATAGTCAATTCATCCGAGAAGCTTCGTTTATATAAATAACACATAATTCTAATGCATTTATATATCTGACACCTAAACATTTATATTTTAGCACATAGCACTCAACTGTGTAGCTAAGGAACGTCGATATGTACAAAACCAACAATGTAATAACCCCACAGAGAAGTATAACAGTGTAGGTAAAGAAATGGCAGCAGTGCACCCATAACCCCACCACAAACAATGGTAATCATAAGAACATCACTGTAGTATTCAATCTAGTTGGCAAACATTTCAACAACTTTAAACAAGGTCTCAAATGGTTTCCCCCAATTCCATCACCCAAGAGAATAAATGACACAATGGTTGCTGTAATTATTTGAGCCATCCTAAAGTGCCAAATTTTTCTGAATACAGGCAAAGAAATAACTAACGTCATTTAAAAAAAATTAGACAAAATACCCCATAAATTACCATTTCAAGCTTCCTTGAAAATTCAGATGGAAGAAATATATTAATGGCTTCTTCTTTATCTGCTTATTCCGCTATTTTATTTTCTATTTGTCGGCACTATTTTTGGTGTGGGGTTTTCCTGTAAGAAGCTGTCGGTCATCAAAATTGAAATCCCGTTGCCCGCTTCGGAAGGACGTTTTTTTTTAAATTTTAGTTTTGAAAAGGATGAAGTCAAACTAACCCCATAATTTTTAGTTTGATGAAAGAGCGCTTTACCTCAAATCTTGTATCTATCCCGAAGGATGAACACAAGAATTGAGGGTAAGGCTCAATCAAATAAACTAAAGAAAGTTATGACATCCGTTTAGTCTGCAAAACCAATGTATTGGTCGACAAATTCCCCTATTTAATATAAGAAATTAAATAGGGTCTATATTATGCTGGGTCCGTGAAAAACTACCTATAAGGGCAAGCCCCTATAGTTAATTACATCATAGATAACCGAAGTTACCTATGAATACTCTCGATAAAAGTCAAGAAAAATTACCTTCAAGAAGTTCAAATGGTAAGGACATTTCAAAAATATCAGACTAAGAAGTGTGAAAGGGGATTAGTTCAAATTTGAAACATTTTGTTTTGGAGTCCAAAGGAGGAAATACTAAAGGATGTCATGAATCCGAAGGAGAACTTCGGTGACTTCCCAAGCTATCCTATTATTTTGCTTCAGTTTAGGAGAAATCATTTAGAAGCATCCTGTCCAAGTTATCCTATTATTTGGCTTCAATTTAGGAGAAATCATTTAGATGTCTCAGGTGATTTCCCAAGCTATCCTATTATTTGGCTTCAATTTAGGAGTAATCATTTAGATGTTTCATCCTGCAATTTTCTATCCTATTATTTGGCTTCAATTTAGGAGAAATCATTTAAATGTTTCATCCTGCAATTTGTATTTATTAGGATTTACATTTGTGTGAAGCAATCAGCACAAATAACCTTGAAGATGTGAGGAATTAAGTTGTGAAAAACGACTGCCTCGGAATCCTAAGGCGAGTTAGGGCTTAGATTGTACAACAGGATTGTACAAAGGCCTAAAAGATGTGTTTGAAGATTTATATTGCACTAGGCAAACAACCTATAATTCCTATGGCTTTGTTATTTTAAAGCTAAGGAAGGATATGTTGTTGTAGATCCTCTTGCTATTGAAGATGGCCGGGCTGCCCACCATGTAAGCTCCAAGCTCCTTGTATCGGTTCAAGTTTTCTAGGTCATTTGGTTATAATGTCAAATCAGATGACCCTATGGTTAAAGGTTCTTTAAATTTTATTATGGGCATATTAAAGTTGATTAAAGTGACACCGGTCAAGATCCCACGAAGTTTAAGTTTTCTAAGTCATTTGATTATAATATCAAATCAGGTGACCCTATGATTAAAGTTCCGAGTTTAAGTTTTCTAGGTCATTTGGTTATAATATCAAATCAGGTGACCCTATGGTTAAAGTTCTTTAAATTTTATTGTGATTAAAGCGACACCGGTCAAGATCCCACGGTTCTGTCGTCCCGGTACCACTATTTTCTATAGGAATCACTTAGTCCAAATGAATTTACTAAACTCAACTTAATGAGTTCCATAATTTCATCTAGACCGTGGATCACTTAATCCAAATGAATTTACTAAACTCAACTTAATGAGTTCCATAATTTCATTTAGACATCACTTAGTCCAAATGAATTTACTAAACTCAACTTAATGAGTTCCATAATTTCATTTAGACCTTGGGAAGCCTCGTTACACTTAGTCCAAATGAATTTACTAAACTCAACTTAATGAGTTCCATAATTTCATTTAGACCGACTTTAGTCCAAATGAATTTACTAAACTCAACTTAATGAGTTCCATAATTTCATTTAGACCATAGCTTAGTCCAAATGAACTTACTAAACTCAACTTAATGAGTTCCATAATTTCATTTAGATCGTGGGAAAAGACACCGGTCAAGATCCCACGGTTTCATCGTCCCGGCACCACTATTTTCTATTGGAATCACTATGTTCCAAAATGAATTTACTAAACTCAACTTAATGAGTTCCATAATTTCATTTAGACCGTGGGAAGACTCAACTAAACTCAACTTAATGAGTTCCATAATTTCATTTAGACCGTGGGAAGACTCGTTAGCAACAGTAGGTTACCTCCTCCGAGGCCAAATGAATTTACTAAACTCAACTTAATGAGTTCCATAATTTCATTTAGGGAAGCCTCGTTAGCAACCGTAGGGTTACCTCCTCCGAGGGCTCCCGATCTTCCAATAGGGGAAGCCTCGTTAGCAACCGTAGGTTACCTCCTCCGAGGGTTTCCCGATCTTCCGATAGAGAGGGAAGCCTCGTTAGCAACCGTAGGTTACCTCCTCCGAGGGGTTCCCGATCTTCCAATAGAGTCATTTTAATTTAGTTGAAGTTGTATTTTTCGTGATGTTTGTGATTAAGTTTTGAGTTGTCTTATATTTTTGAAATATTGTTGGGGTGATTTATGCAAGTTTATATTTTCTATGCAGGTACGTAATACAAGCATAAATAAAAGTGCGGTAGGAAAGTACAAGAAAGACTGTAAAACGCTGTAAACTATAAAAGTGTATCTGGCGAGTCTTTTTGTTCCACCACCTGAAACTCAAAATGCATGTTAGAGCATTTATGTATATAGAGCTAGAAAAGTAAAGTTTTGGAAACCTTCCTAACGCTAGGTTGTATATTGGGGGACCTTAAATTTTAAGGACAATATTATTAAGTAAAACATATTAAGTTTAATAGATCCCTGAGGTATTCACCAGGCTAAGAGTAGGGAGCAGGTCCATGCAACCTTCTTACTGTCTGGTAAAAGGCCTTGGGTTCATTTAAACTTTATTATGTTGCTTAATAATTCATCCTGAATATCCTGATACTCATTGAACATTGATGTCTTGATTATCCCAAGAATAAGGTAAATGTCAGTTACCTTTTAATTTGAAAATTATGTAGGTGAACACTCTTTATAAGAATAAGGTAAATGTCATTTACCTTTCAATTTGAAAATTATGTGGGTGAACACCCTTTAGAGAAAAATCATAGGGTGAATGTCATTTGTCTTTTAATTTGAAAATTATGTAGGTGAAGACCCTTTAGGGGACAAATTGGTGGTAAAGATGTCCAGCCCAAATTTTAGTCCTAATTGGACTTGTGGTGTTTTAAAAGAGTTTGATTATGTTGATTTTTTCTAATTGAAAATTATGTGGGTAAAAATCCTTTAGGAGACAAATTAGTGTTATTAAGAATATTTAGCTGAAGAGTCCTAATTGGACTTGTGGTGTTTTAAAAGAGTTTGATTATATTGATTTTTCTAATCCTCTCAGAATAAGGTAATTATGTGGGTGAAGACCCTGAAAGGGGGCAAATTAGTGTTATTGAGAACATTTAGCCAAATTTTTAGTATAATTGGACTTGTGGTGTTTTAAAAGAGTTTAATTATGTTGATTTTTCTAATCCTTCTTTAATAAGTGGATTTCAACTTAAGTCCACCACTAAGTCTTTAAGACTTAAGTGAGTGTATGAAGTGTGTGTATTAATTTTGAAAAGATTTAAAGCTTTAAGTGATCATTATCAAGATTATTTAAACATTATTTTGATTATTAAATAAGGGTGTGAAATCATTGATTTCCAAAGTTATACCCCTAAATTCAAAAGTCATCTTATGCTAATGAAGTTTCCAAAATTTTGATAACTATGAGAATTATTCTTTTATCTTGTAATTTGGCAAAGTGAAGTGTGTTTCTACTAATTAAGCCTATTTTTATTGCAAATCATCAAATGAGTTAATTAATATTATAAATTACCCATTTGCCATTTTGATTAAGCCTAAATATTCATTAAGGCCAAAATATCCAAATCTACAATTTTGCCCCTAAGGGTCCAAACTTTCATAATTTATCAAATTTAAGTCAAATGATTTTGAAATTTTTATATAACCTTACTGATAAGTCAATAAAGACATCAGAGGAGAAAATGTGAATTTTCACAATTTAATTTAATTCATATAATTATTTTCATGCAAAAATATGCATCTTTAAATAAAATTCCAAAAGATGATAAAGACAACTCTTAATCACTTGAAATTTTTATGTAAGCTAACCCTAGACTAGAAAGTCATTTGGCCAAAATTTCATAATTTTTTGAATTTTTTGTGATTTATTAAAACTAATTGAAGTTTTGGGGATTTTAATAAAGGTAAAATATTTTATAAGTTGAAAAATATATCTTATATTTTTGCAAAATCTCTCGGAGGTCAAAGAACCCAGAGAAATTTATTTTGTGTTTTTTTTATTTTTATTAGATTTTTTAGAATTATTTTTTGGTGAAAATTCTATTTTAAGCATTAAAAATCATTTTAAGGTTTTTTAAAAATGAATATCTTTATTTTTAGACCTTGGAAAAATATTCCAATGATTCCTAAGTGTTTAAGAAATAATTTGGAACATTTCCATGAGTTTAATATTTTATGGTTTTTTTTATTATTTTTAGTTATTAAAAATAATTAAAAATAACCTTAAAATCAAGTTTTTATTTTAAATATATTTTTATTTTATTAAATCTCCCTGATATCAGAAAACTCAAAAAACTAAGTTTGGTAATTTTTGGAATTATATTTTGATTTTTAAAAATCATTTAAGTTTCAAATGTGTTGGTCACTTTTAAAAATTAATTAAAAATATTAAATGATCTCAAAATGACTTAAAGCTTTTATAGTGAGTTCTCTGACTCATGCGCCACAGTGGAGAATAAAAATCAAGTGATTTTGATCTCTGTGTGCTTCAAATTAAATGTTTTAAGCAAATTAGAGTTTGCTAAAAATAGTGATGTTTTGATTTTTAAAAATTATGAAATTATTTTCTAAGACTACTCTAGCCATAGGGAACTTACATGAATTTTTGTAGAATTTTCTAAGCCATATACAATTTTATATAATTATTTGAATAGAAAATGCATAAAAAACATAGAAAATTAAGATCTCTGTCTAGAGATCTCCTATGTCTTTGAAAAAATGCTCAAATTGTGCACCTAGACAGAGGCTACAACATATAAAAATTTGGGGTCAAGGTGATAATCCCATATGAATGGAGAATTGAAAAACCCCTAACCCTGATTTATTTTTTAAAAATAATTTATGGATCAAATTAATGTGAAAATAATTCCACATGGTTTTCCTATGTTCACTGAGCAAGAGGGTATTTTTATTTTATTTTTAGGAATTTTTAATGTAAAGATATGGATTTTTGAAGTTTAAGAGCTATTTTCTGAATTTATTAAATATCCTATTTATTTATTCAAACCGCGGGCTGACTGGATCCTCAGATCCGTCGAAAAGCCACGCGGTGCGTTCCTATTTGACGCCGCCTTCCGAGTCAGCTGCCACGCGTCCCGCTGTATCGTCCCGGATGATCATCCGACTTGATCTCTGTCGTCCATTCAATACACGCAAAGATGGACGGCATCCGTTCATCATCCCCGATGGCCTTAACCGAGAGCCGTCCATTTTAAAATTTTAATATCTCTCTCATTTCTTAATGGATTTTGATGATTATTTTTTTAAAATGTTCATCTTGAAGATAAAAATACATCTATATGGTAAAAATGATATGAAATCAAGCCATTGTAAATGTAGAGCAGGTGAAAACTCGAGAAAGTAATTGAGTTATACCTTTGCTCCGAGAGGTGTAGCCTCAATCAGAGATTGTTCAAACCTTCGTTAGATCTCAAAGAGCTTAGGGATGAAGCCTCTGGCTCTGGTGTAAAGCCTATGTATGATTTTGATCAAGGCCGATTTTGGGTGTTGGTTGAGAGCTATGGTAGAGACTGTTTCAGAGGGGGAATTGAAGGGGGTTTGGCTTCTTTCACTGTTGTGAAGGTGTAGGGCCAATCTGTTGGGGGTTTGGTACTGTGTAGGTTGAGATTAGAATTTGTCCTGATTTCGGGCAGGAATTCAAACCCAAAATTGGATTGCCATGGTGGATTTGAGAGGGGGAAGTAGATTGAAATGTGCTAAGGGTCTCCTAGGGAAGCTCTCTGAGGAGTTTGGTAAGCCTTAGTGAAAATTTTTTACCACACCATTATTCATGGCCGTGGGGGTGGATTTTATAGAAATTGGCTAAGGGAAGGCTTAGCTGGCCAAGGGAGGGGTTAGCCCCACTGCTTAGGTGTAAAGCAGAGGATCCCACAGCTCAATTTGGGCTGAGGTGGCTTCTTGGCATGAGTTTGGGTTTTGGCCATGTGGGGGCTGATAGTTTTGGGCTTTAGCTTGGGTTAAGGTGGCTAGACAAGGTTTGGATCATGGTTAAAGCTTATGATGCTCAGTAAAAACGGCACCATAGGGTATGGACATGTGTTATGGCAAGTACCTTGATTTACCTCTTTATTATCCCTTTAAGAATTTTTTTTTAAAAAATTTACCCATGAGATAAATATCAAGCTTAACCATGGGTTTTTGACTGGCTTTAAACTGAACCCTAGAGTCTAATTTGAGTTAATGGAAGGGCTCATTTGACCATACCAAGCTCAATTGGTTTGGATTTGACCATAAGTCCAAAAAGGTGCAGATGACCAAATCGTGTGTTTGGACTAGGTTAGGCATGCCAATTGGCCCAATTGAATATGTCATTTTGTGTAAGAGACCATGAGGAACAACTTTCATGAAGGGTGAAAGTCATTGTGAGGTCAATTAATTAATCAATTTGGTGGATTTTTAATTTTTTACCCATTTTAAGCATGTTGGGCTAAGTTTCGGTCAAACTTGGGCTAACCTTGGGCTAAGTCCAAATTGATTATTGTCGTTACTGTAACATCATATTGAATAATGAAGGATGAAAATTGTTTTGAAGTTGATTTGGTGGTCAATTTGAATGGGTTTTGATGGGTTTGGTTTTAGACCGAAATTAAGCACGTAGGGCTAAACTTGGGTCAAACTTGGGCTTGGTTTGGGCTAAGCTCAAATTAATTATTGGGTTTGGTGTAAAATGTCATGATGAACAATTTTCATAAAGGATGAAAATTGTTTTGAAGTTTACTTGATGGTCAATTTGAATGGGTTTTGATGGGTTTTGGTTTTAGACTTAAATTAAGCATGTAGGGCTAAACTTGGGTCAAACATGGGCTAGCCATGGGCTAAGCCCAAACTAGGTGTTTTGTTTGGTGTAAAATGTCATGATGAACAATTTTCATGAAGGATGAAAATTTTTTTGAAGTTGACTTGATGGTCAATTTGAATGGGTTTTGATGGGTTTTAGTTTTAGACCTAAATTAAGCATGTAGGGCTAAACTTGGGTGAAACTTGGGCTAGCTTTGGGATAAGCTCAAATTAATTGTTGGGTTTGGTCACAAATGACCTTATAAAGGATTTTAAACAAAAATTGGATCAATTTGAGGTCTAAGGCATTCAATTGTTGAGATTTGGGGTGTTAGCCAATATTGGGGCTAATCTTGGGAATTTTGTTTGAGATCTAAGGCATTCAATTGTTGAGATTTGGGGTGTTAGCCAAATTTGGGGCTAATTTAGAGGTTTAGGGCATTCAATTGTTGAGATTTGGGGTGTTAGCCAATATTGGGGCTAATTTGGGAAGGTTTAAGGCATTCAATTGTTGAAATTTGGGGTGTTAGCCAATATTGGGGCTAATTTGGGGATTTTATCAAGGCATTCAATTGTTGAGATTTGGGGTGTTAGCCAATATTGGGGCTAATTTGGGGGTTTTGGTCAAAGAAGATCAAATTGACCAAATTAGACCAAGGTGTAGTGGGAAAAAATGAAATTGGAAATATTTTAAATTTATTGGGATTTTTTGGGAATTTTTGGAATTTTGGGCCATGGAGGGGCATTTTGGTAATTTGGCCATTTTTGTCAGTTTTGGCAAATTTGGATATATTCAAAGTGTTTGGAATGAGTTTTAATCATTTTTAGGTATTTTGGCCAAATTTGGGAATTTTGGCCAAATTTGGGTCCCAAGGGCAGTTATGCAATTTGGAGGTGCTTAAGCGCAAAAGACCAAGTTGGGCATTTCAAGTAGAATTGGATAGAGAACCATTTTAAATGAGTCATAGACCAACAAAATCCCATTTTGGATCTTCATATATTGGTCTTAGCCAAGGTATTGTGAGGGTATTGTGAAGATATGGTGAGGGTATAGTGTACCTTAGCTCCGAATCAACACCTAGGGTCAATTCTAAGGCCAAGTAACCTTATAGGAACTCTTCTTGAGCTTCCCCATAATGATCTTACCTTCTAAATATTAGAGGTTAGGACCAATATGTGGAACTTCAAGTCGAGTAAAGAAAAGAGTTTTGAGTTTCTAATGGTGAGGGTACATTTTCT
>JXCR01141785.1:0-13242 GCA_002079205.1 Phalaenopsis hybrid cultivar | reverse complement strand
ATATATATATATATATATATATATATATATATATAAGTTTTAGAAAAATATGAAATCAAACTGACCCCATATCTTTCACAGTTTAAATGAAAGAGCGCTATACCTCAAACCCTGTATCTATCCCGAAGGATAAACGCAAGACTTGAGGTGAGGCTCAATCAAATAAATTAAGAAATATATTACATCCGTTTGGTTTGCAAAATTATTTTATTTATTAATAATTTCCTCTATTTAATATGAAGAATTAAATAGGGTTTAAGTTAAGCTGGGTTTAGAAAAGCTTCCTATAAGGGCAAAGCCCCTATAGTTAATTACATCTTAGATAACCAAAGTCACCTAAGAAAACTCTCGATAAAAATCAGGGAATATTATTTTCAAGGAGTTCAAGAGGATAGGACTTTTCAATAAAATTGGACAAAGAGGGTGAAAGGGGAATGACTTAAATTTGGAAAATTTTGTTGTAGAGCCTAAGGGAGGAAGAACTAGAGGATGTCATAGATCCACGGGAGAACCTCGGTGACTTCCTAAGCTATCCTATGGTTTGGCTTCAATTTTGAGGAGAAATATTTAGGTGTTTCATCCGGTCAATTTTATTAAGTAGGTCTTATATTCGAGTGAGATGGTCACACAAATAGCTTGGAAGATTTGATGATTTAGATCGTGACAGACTACAACCTCGGAATCCTAAGACGTGTTAGGGCTTATATTGTATAGAAAAGCTGTATAAAGGTCTAAAGATTAGGTGAGGATTTACGTTGCATAAGTAAACAACCTCAAAGTCTTATGGATTTGTTGTTCAATTCTAAAGAAGGATATGTTGTTGTAGTTCCTCTTGTTATTGAAGATGGTCATGCTGCCCATAGTGCTAGCTCCAAGCTCCTTGTCGTGACAAGTTTAAGTTTTCTAGTGTGTGAAGTTATGATGTCAAATCAAATGTCCCTATGGTTGTAGTTCTTTGAATGCTATGGGGCATGTTAATGTTGATTCGAGCGACACCAGTTAGAATCCTACGGTTCCCTCATTCCAGTACCACTACTTTCTTTTGGATTCACTTAGTCCAAATGAATTTATTAAAGTCGACTTATTGAGTTCCATACTTTCATCTAAATAGTGGGAAGTCTCGTTAGAAACCGTAGGTTACTTCCTCTAAGGAATTCCCGATCATCTGATAGAGACATCTTAATTTAGTTGCAATTGTTGTTGGAGAAGTTTGTCATTAAATTTTGAGTTTTCTTATATTTTAAATGTTGTGGCGATGAATTTTATCTTGGTCAATTTTAATTTGGTTTTGGTTTTAGTTTTGTGGCTACCCTAGCAGTTTTGGTTTTCATGCACGGTGACATCATTGTTTAGCATGCAATTTCGTAAACATAAAAGTACAGTATAGAAACTACGAGGAAAAAAACACTGTAAACTATAAAAGTGTACTTGACGAGCTTCTTGTTCCTCCACATGAAATGTCAGTACTTGCAAATAGCATATATGTATATATAATTTTACAGGAATTAAAGTATGCTTATAAGGAAAGTAGAAAATAAAAATTTAAGGTGTGTCTACTAGATCCTATGTCATAACTTAATGGGTTTAAATTTTGAGGATGATTTCATTAAGCAAATCATAATATGTCAAAATGTCCCATAAGATTTCCAAAGGATTATGAATAAGTTTCAGGTAATACACTAGACATTTCATAGTCGTTAGAATTATCTTGAGTTCATTTTTGTCTTATTATATTTATTATACAGTTCATCCAATTAATACCCTTATGCTCAGTGAATCATGATGTTTTGATTATCTCTTAAATGGGTTAATCATCACATGATATCTCATTTAGGTGTTAGATAGGTAAGGGCAAATTGACTTAATTAAGGAATTTAGTTAATTTGATTTTTAAAGAATGGGCTTGTAGTGTTTTTGAAAGGTTTTAAATTAATCCCAAGCTTTATCCTCCTCTTTGAAGGCAAAAGATATGATTGAAACGAAATATTAGTATGAGAGATGCTATACATATTCATGATATTTCCACCATACATGAAACTGAAATTCATGTGAAAGCTCAAATTATAGAATTGTATGCAAACAATATTGTGAACCACCGCATTCTTGAAAAGCACTTCATCGATCAAGTATCATACAAATTTTATGAACTTATGAAATAGATTCGCATGGAAGTGAACCCAACAAACCATCCCGAGTAGTACAATAAGCCCTTCAACAAGCTTGCATGACATGCATCTTCAAACAAGACCGGTCATGATATGTGCTCATTTAAACAAACATTTCACAATTAATATTTTTTATATGCAAAAACTCATGTAGATTTAATTAAGACACCCCGACTAACCAACGAAATGAGGAAGCTTATTTTATTAAACCTATATACTTCTCCCGCATAGACAAGTTAGAAATGAAGGTTATCGATCAACATGTGGAGTTCATAAAGAAATGTTTAGGTTCATAACGCAAGCTAGGCATAATAATTTGATGGACTATAAATATTATAACATTGAATCATTTATACATAAGATATATTAATAATAATAATAATTTCCCTATTCACAAAGTTCCAATGCGTTCATGAATTCTAGATCTAATCCAATCAACTTAGAAAGGAGGATATAAGGAAATTTTAAATAATTTCATTGCAACCAAAACAACTAGAAAGACATGAAAGCAAGGTATAAAGAAATATGAAATCNATAATAATTTCCCTATTCACAAAGTTCCAATGCGTTCATGAATTCTAGATCTAATCCAATCAACTTAGAAAGAAGGATATAAGGAAATTTAAAATAATTTCATTGCAATCAAAACAACTAGAAAGACTTGAAAGCAAGGTATAAAGAAATATGAAATTGTTTCTTTGCATAATTTGCTTTTGATAAGACCAACAAACCAGCTCCCAATTCAACATTTCTTGCTCTTGCTCATGTATTTAAGTTTTCATTCAAGGTTTACCAAAACTATAAAAGTGTTGTATGATTATAAATACCATAAATGAATTCAGGGAACCATGTGCCATACTAAAATTGGAAATTCGTGGTTAATGTTGGAAACCAAGCCAAAGTAGAAGCATTTTCAAGCAGGGCATATGAAATGGAGTAATCTATTCAGCAACTTAGTAAATATATTCCGTTATTTAAGCCATACAAGATATTTTTAAAGTTCTGACATGACAATTAATGCAATAAAACAAAATCCAGATTCAAAGGATACAACATAACCCCCTATCACCTTATGGAGAAATTATTGCATACGGATACCGCATGTATCTCTTCATGGTTTAAATCGAAATCCCCACCGTTGACAGTTTTCTTCTCCCCTCGGTTTAAGGCAGCAATGTAGGGATCACAAGGTGGAAAAATTATTGCATACGGACGAAGACCGCATGCATCTCTGCATGTGGTGTCCGATCCTGACCGTAGAGGCCCCACCTAAAAAAGAAGCCATCTTCAACCACATAACTAATGCATAAGTCAAAATAAAGCATCAAAAGAGCTCTCTTTGTTCATGGTTTGCTTGAGTGGAACGAACCTGGATGAGTGGATTGAACGGATACCAGGCCTGTGATGCTTCACAGGCTCCAATGAGATGGAGAACTCCGTCGGAAAGTGACTAATCATTTTCAGCTTGATCTCAACTAGCAGGAGCATCTCGTTTTGCTTTGTGAAGCTTCTTGATGAGAGCCAGAGGCTTTCTCTTATAACCCAGCCGAAGCCTCCGCACAAAAATTTCCTAAATGTTCTCTTCCAGGGCTGACCTCCACCTACATCCATCGCGCCCAAGATATCCGCCATGGCTACTGAACTAAGTCGACTGCCGATCGAATGCAGAACTTGCAGGCTGAGAGAAAACCTGGGGTTTGGGCCGAGAGAGAGAGAGAGGAACTTTTGCGCTAGGCCGCTTTTTTCTTGCTGCGTCCAGCCAAGAGAACCTCAGGAGCAATAAAAATTATTCTGTCGGACCACCACATGTGCTCTACATGTGGTAGCCAATGAAAAGCGTACGCGTGTAATGATGGGCCTTCAGTGAACATAAATAAGCAGAATAATAAATTGAAGGCGTGACCTGGCCTGAACCCCGCCCAATAATTGGAAAAACATATATTTGGATCTATCGAATCCCGCAAAATCCAGAATTTTGACATTTTCGATCCCGCCAAATAGAAAAAAAGAATATTGGTGCTTTTTTCCGGTCTATGAATGTAGATTTTTTTTTATTTTTTTGTCTCTGTTTGTATTCGAGAGCTAGGGCAGGGTCGGTTAAATGGAATTCTCTGTCGACCAACAAATGTTGATGGAATCTCAAAACGATTGCGAGAATGATGCCAATCAGCTTGGATTATTAGCTGTGGCCGAAAGCATTCCGCAGATAATATAATTTTTTTGTTTAAGGTGGTGGTATTAATGACTTTCAAATGATATTATTACAGAGCTCGGATGGTGTGATTACTATATTATTTGATTGCTAAGTTACTTTGTAGGTGTTATCATTGTGTTTAAGTTGTCATAATGGTATTATCCTTCCGGTATTATTGTGGTTGATATTATCTTTTTTGTTATCATTGGGTCTTATTTAGGTTTTATCATGGGTTTATTCTGGTGTTATTATGGTTGTATTATGGTAGTATTTATGCATTTTAGGCTTTCAAGAATCTTTGTGTTATTGTGGTATTATTACTGTAGTATTATGGTTGTATTACGCATCATGGTGTTATGTATTGTTGTATCTAGTTAGTGTTTTTACTGGAGTGTTATGTTCGATGTAAGTAGTGTTATTTTGGTGTTATCATGATTTTATTATGCTAGTATTTTTGTATTTTTTGCTTTGAAGTATAATTTTGTGTTATTATGGTAATATTTATGTGGTACTATGATTGTATTATGTTATATGTTATTATTGATTTATCGTTTCATACCAGCATGATTGTATTTATTAATTGGTTTTGTTAAAGCGTTATTTTGTTAATCTAATAATGTAATTTTTGAAAGTTGCAACTCCCCAAGCTTTTAACTATGTGCATTGATCCAATTGCAGATAGTTTGCTTCGCGCGGTGGTTCATAATGAGAAGGAAGCCTATGAAAATTATTATGCATATGCACACCATATTGGATTCACTGTGTGAAAGGACCACGTTGGTTTTTGACCTAGTTCAAAAATGATTAAGACAAAGGATTTCATTTGTGGTAAGGTCGGTTTCAAGAAAAAATTGAATAACAATGTGGTAGTGAAGTACAGAAGAGGGGACACAAGGAGTGGTTGTCTATCCATGATCTGATATGTCGTTGATGTAGAAGGTAACTGGTCAGTTAAGAAATTTATAGAAACTCATAACCATCCTTTGGCGGCAGATGGTGAAAAACATCTATTGCGTTCCAGTAGAAAAATGAGTGATGTCAGTGCACAAGTGCTCAGATCGATGACACAATCAGGGATCAGAACAAGCGATGCCTTTAGTTTTCTGGCTACAGAATTTGAGGGTGTTGAAAATCTTGATTGGACAAAGAGGGATGCTTATAATTTCATACAAAGAGAGAAAAAGGGTAAGATTGAAAATGGGGACGCTAATTCTCTACTTAGATTGTTCACTAAGAGGCAAACAGAGGATACGATGTTTGCATGAGACGTCCAAATTGATGAGTCTGGTAGTTTATTGAAATTCTTTTGGAGTGATGGGATATTCAGACTTGATTATGATTGCTTTGGGGATGTCATATTATTTGACACAAGTTATAGATTAAATAAATACAATTTTTGTTGTGCTCCTATTGTCGGAGGACGTTCTATTTGGAGATGGCTTTTTGTCAGATGAAACAGTTGGATCATTCAAGCGGCTATCCAAATCATTTATCCGGATTATGAACAACAAACACTGATGACAATATTCACTGATCAGGATCAAGTAATGGTCAGAGCCATTGAAGAGTGCCTTCCGCACACAAGACATAGATTTTGTCAATGACATATTTACAAGAAATTGTCTTCAAAACTACATTGTGGTGTAAGCACCAAAAAAGTCAATGAGCTTTTTTATAAATGTATGGCTAGGTGTAACTTCGAGGAGGAGTTTGAAGAAACTTGGCATACAATGATTTGGTTAGGAAATCTATATGAGAATGCTTGGTTGAGTAGTTTGTACAATATTAGACATAAGTGGTCAACGACTTTGAATAAGAAAATATATGGGATGGGGATCCTTTCAACACAAAGAAGTGAGTCGATGAATAACATTTGTCATAATGTCTCCAAGCCAACAAGAACCCTCACTAAGAGTTTCTTGGGTCTTGAAAATGTCATGAAAGCTTGGAGAAGAAATGAGAAGGATGAAGATTTTAAATCAGAACAGTCTGCAATTGTCCTCGCTATAAAAAGTAGTTTTATGTTGAAGTAAGGTGCTTTAGTTTATACAAGAAAGTTATATTCAATGTTTGAAGCAGAGTTGTTACATGGTTTGTGTGGACTTGTTGTGGAGTGCTCAGCTACAGCAGATTCATGATTTTATGTTTGAAACTTAGATAATGAGCGCACAGTCAGACCGTAGATTGTTAAGGTCGATAAAGGTAATATTGAAATTACATGCAGTTGTAAAAAATTGAAATGATGGGTATATTATGTGCTCACACTCTAAGAGTGCTTAACCATGAGAATATAATAAAGATCCCTGATAAATATATTTTACTGCGGTGGTCGGTCCATGCAAAGAGGGATATATATAAAAACTATGGTTATAAACATTTGAAAGATTCAAAAACTTCTGCAAGTTGTTCGAGTGGACTCATATATCAAACACACGTTCATAAATTTGCTTACCGAATAACATATTAACTCAAGATAATGAACTTGCTGAAAAAAATGTGCTAGAAACATTAAGAAAACTAGCACTCGAATCTGTAGCCATATTGAATGGGAGAGACCATCAGGAAATGCCAATGTCAAAGAAGAAAAAGATACTGAATAAACTACAAAATTTGAAGGACCCAACGAAGATGCGGCCAAAAGGCATTTCTAATGCTAGATTAAAAGGCATTTGGGAGAAGAATAACCGATCAAAAAGTAAGGTTGAAAAATCAATATAGTGTTCGTTAGGTTATATTTTCTATTATTTTGGATGTACGTTGCATTACAACTCACTAACATGACACATTGTTTAACAGGAAAGGATAAAGAAGTTGGTTCAAGTCAAGAAACATTCTACCCATAAACCCAAGCCAAGTTTCAATGTCAGATCAATATAGTCAGGTACATAACTTAAAGTTCGAAACATTTTATGATTTGTGATCTAATTCTGAATTGACATATGTACTTATATTCATATGTGATTGCTCAAAATCAGTAGGAATTGCCTGCATCACTGCCCACAGACACATACACGAGCTTATTGATGGACCTAGATGATGATGTGTGAAATATCAAGTAATTGAAATGATCTATTGTTTGTAATTGTAGAATTAATGTATTTTTTGCAGAGCATAATATCGTTTGTAATTGTAGAATTAAGTTTGTGTTGAATATTACCAAAATATTCCTGAAGTATTACCACAACACGACTACTATATAGTATCCGGTTTGTTCCGAGGATATATATGTAACGCGACTATTTTATAGCATCTACCAATAATTAAATAGCATAATAAGATCTGTGGGATTTCAAATATTTTGAGAATTTTTCTTTATTTTCTCATTAGTTTGTTTAGAATATTACCAAAATATTCCCGGAGTATTACCGCAATATAACCAAAATATATTTCAGCGTTGGCGAAGGAATATATCTTGGTTTGATTAGAATATTCTTCTATTGTACTCACCACTTCGCAGTCGTATCTAGTTTATTCCGAGGATATATATGTAACACAACTACTATATAACATCTACTAATGATTAAATAGCAGTTTAATAAGATCCGTAGGATTTCAAATATTTTGAGAATTTTTCTTTATTTTTTCTTTAGTTTGTGTTGAATATTACCAAAATATTTCTCGAGTATTACCGCAATACAACCAAAATATATTCCATCGCTGGCGGAGGAATATATCTTGGTTTGATTGGAATATTCCTTTGGTATGTTCACCACTCTGCAGTTATATCTGGATTGTTCCGAGGATATATTCCTAACATGACTATTATATAGTATCTACCAATAATTAAATAACATTTGAATAAGATCCGGGGGATTTCAAATATTTTAAGAATTTTTCTTAACTTTTTCTTTAGCTTGTGTTGAATATTACCAAAATATTCCCGAAGTATTACCGCAATACAACCAAAATATATATCAGTGCTCGCGGAGGAATATTTCTTGGTTTGATTGGAATATTCCTTTGTTGCATTCACCACTCTGCGGTTGTATCTGGCTTGTTCTGAGTATTACCAAAATATTCCCGAAGTATTACCGCAATACAACCAAAATTTATACCCGCGCTGGTGGAGTAATATATATTGGTTTGATTGGAATATTTCTTTTTTGTATTCACCACTCCGCAGTCGTATCTGGCTTGTTTTGAGTATTACCAAAATATTCCCAAAGCATTACTGCAATACAACCAAAATATTGCAGTTTGATTACTGAACTATATATACAACTAAAGTATTACCGCAATACAACCAAAATATTGCTATTTGATTAAAATATTTTCCACAAAATATTATTAAGTTACCTTAGTAATACCTCCATATTACCAAAACTATACAAAAATACAACCACGATCATAACATTATCACTATAATTTAAATAATACCATAATATTACCACAATAATACAAGAAGACGATTATAACACAAATAAATATTGCAATTAAATATCTTCGCATTTCTGCCTACCATCCCAAACAATTATTGCAAATATTAAAAATAAAACATATATTGACAATGAAATAAGTCTACTGATTACGGGGTTGTACCGACAAACAAATATCTTGGGCAAGCTCTGCCATAAATTTTGGCATTTATGCCTGCCATCCCATATCTTCACTCCAATCATGTCTATATCTTTGTACTAATTTTTACATAAATTTACATACAAATATCCCACAATCAACACTGTTGATTTGTACGGGAACACCTCTAACCAGTGAAACTTTCCATTTCCCGGGTTAAGCCCTAGCAAAATGTTTGATTTATACAGTTAATTAATGATCAGTGAATGGACAAAACTGGTGAAAATTACAGAAATAATAGCTTTAACGATTTAGAGTAATTATAACGTCATTGCACACGGCTTTGTGCATCAGGTTGGGTAATGAATCATACATTTTCCACTTCCCCTCACCCAAATCAACAACCAATAAAACCCAGTGTTGGTTATTTAGAACAGGAATCATAATGATATCAACTTTTAGAACTGCTTTTTTGGTGATATGACCCACAATGATGTGGGGTTACCCATTTTACGATAAGTCTGTATAATAAAACAAAGTGTTAACACACTTTTGTGATGTTGTTGAATTCTTAATATAATTAAATATGATTGTTTAGATAATTAAATGCAGTCTTACCCAGTATAGTGGCGATACATAAATGTAAGACCTAAAAAGGGATGGATTTGCATTCCTTTTATTGCTCAAAATCATCGCTTGAGCATCGACATGGTCATTTGCAATCATGCATTGCACAATAACTCTACCATTGCCCGATGATCTATAAAAATGTCTTTCATGTGCAACATAATATCACTTCTGCATAATAGTACAAATTCTAAATATAATAAAGAAGTTGTTTTCATTCACTTAATCACAAAAGAAGTTCATTATAAAAGACATAGATTTACTCACTCATTGAGGTATTTTGACATGCTTGATCGATCACCGTCTGTGTTTCAGCTGATACCATAGATCTGCCGGGATAGTCGATCTGGGGGACATCTGGAAGAGGCTACAAAAAAAAAATTATGTCACATCTGAAATACACAGGTAATTTAAATGATATAAGACAATGTATAAAAAACAAATTCCAAATAACACATTAACAACATCTGGTTGATCTCTTAGAGTTGTTAGGTTAGGACAGCTGATCTTTCTACTTCTTCATCTTCAACTCTATGTTGTCCCTCTACATTGGGGTTTGTATGTACACCAAGAAATACAATTATTTGAAGGCCCATCTCTGCTACAGGGTCTATTATTGGTTCTTTAGTAATTTGTTATTCTTCTACTATGGGGGTGGTATGTACAACAACATCTTTCTTGGGTATCATCGGCTCATCAACTTCACCTGTTACTTTTCTTCTCTTCAGTTCGAAGGAAGTGAAATGTGAACTCACTGTCTTCTTTCTTCTACTCCGTCTGCCCTTAACCCTCTGTATTAAGCTGGCAACAGACAGTTCAACTTTATCTCCTTCAACAGGGGTTCCTTTTTCTTCCACAAAAGCCGACGACTGGATTCCCTCTTCTCCCACAGAAGTTGAATGCTGGGTAACATAAATTTTCTTGTTGGGCTCGCACTTCTCTTTCACTATAAACAAAATCATGAGGACTCTAGCCATGAGGGGAGGCTGGCTGGAGATTATCTACTCCGATCTCTTCGCCTTTATTAGTTGGAATATTTTTAGATTTATCAAACTTATGTTGTAGTACGGACATTTGCCTCTACAAACTCGACACCCCAACAGTTATTGTATTCAAGGTTTGTTGAAATTCAATGAACCATTTCTCTTGACCTTTAAGCAGCTCGACTATTGATTCCATGCTTTTATTGATCGTGGTATACAAAGGCTCTGGGGCGATATCACCTAAATCAACTGGCCCCATATCAAATGATACAAGTGCCTCTGGTCTTCCTTGGACTTGCTTTGCCGGAACTGGACATGGTAATCCTTCATCTGGATTGGATAAATGATTGAGCTCATCCTCTCTCAGATCCAAAAATTTATCATGAACCTGCGAGTAATTTCAAAAAGAAACGCTTTGATCATTAGTAGTTTCAAAATAACATAATAATTTAATTGGAAATTAAAAATATATGTAACTTACCTTATTAGGAATCATCATCTTAAAAGCTATATCAAGTTGGGATGAGCTCAAGCTTACAGTTGTTGGCCCCCTCAGTATTTGAGGTCTAGCCTCAGGATCGGCAGGAGTAACCAAAGAAGTGTGCTCATAAAACCAGAGCTGTGTGAAAAAAAGACATATTCAACTTTACACAAAGAAATAAATACCATTTGACTTTAATACGATGTAATTATCGTTAGCAAAAAAAGAAAACCATTTATGTATCCCAGAGGTCGGTTCCTCCTTATTTTGATGGCTACCGCATTTATTTGCTCAATAAGATATTCACATAGTGCAGCGGGCCAATTAAATGAAGCAAACATATGTACATTATTTCCAAAGATGTAAAGTCCTTTGGATACACTGAAATTACTAGACAAAAAAAAATAAATTTGATAACAAATAGTTTATATACAATTGATTAAAAGGGGCAAAAGACTCCCCAGTTACGAAGTTCACAGATCAGCCTTCATTTGATGGGCATCAATGCTACAGGATGGAACTTTCTTCCACTTTGGAACTTCTCCTCTAATTGACATGCCAACTAAGAGGGCAACCTTCATCAGGGTTAATCCTCAGATTCTTTCCCTCCCATTCTGAAAACCATTTTTTCATGTATCCAACATTGCAATATTTGAAGTGTTACCACATTGTCTTGGGGATAAGGTGGAAGTGCAAAGAACTGATCAACATTCAAGGTTTTGAACTCATTATTCATCTCGTCAGATACAGCACGTCTGACCTTATCAAGCACATCTCTAACTACAAATGGTCGGCATCTACAACTCATGGACCTTGGGTTCACAAACTTACTTCAAACAAAATAATGCAAAAAAATATAAGGGGTTATGTAGAAATGTTTTATTTCGGGAATACAATGGTAATATTTAAGCAATATTATGTGATCTCATATAGTATTATTTAGGTTATATTATAGTATTACTTACGTTGTATTCTAGCATTGTAGTATTTAGGTTATATTTTGGTTTTATTTCCGTTGTATTTTTTGGTACTAAGCTAATGTTACTTAAGTTGTAATCAGGTTTAGGTTATATTTAGGTTATATTATAGAAGTTTTGTCCTTGTATTCAGGTATTAATATTATTAAGGTTATATTCTGGTGTAGTATTAAGGTTATATTCTGGTAGTCTTTCCGTTGTATTCTGCTATTATTATAGTATTATTTCTGTATTACACAGGTAATATTTAATGTATTATTAATTAGTGATTGGTTTGGTATTATAATTAAATAACAGGTTTTATTGCGGTTTAATGTTAGTTTTTTAAGGTAATATTGTGTGCACTTGTGTACAACTCAAAAATAGTAAAATACAACTCATATATTACACTGACTGATTTGTTACTCAAGTACAACTAAAATATTATGCAAATGGTCTTCTCAATGAAAATAGAACCAAATAAAAATTACATGGAGGAACTTTCTTGGATTTCTTTCTTCTTTCGCTTTTTCCATTCTTTTTTCTTACATTTCTCGGCCTCCATTGTCTATTTCGCTTCGGTTTCCATTCTCAAGGGCTCTTCCGTCTCTATTCTCACTGGGCTCTCTTCGGTTTCCAACAACAACTCTAAAACCTAAGTTTTTCTGATTCAAAAATCCTAAAAGATGGAATGAAGATCGAATGAAGGTGCTCCGTGATCTCCTCGCTCGGGCGACGTTTGGTTTTCCGATGAAATAACCTCGCTCTGTTTAACTTTTACGTGTTTCGGGCCAGATTCGGGTCGGTTCGCGCCGTAAGAATGCCTTAATTTAATTTTTTAAGTTGTGGGGGCCGCAGTTCCGCATGTCATCTTTCCATTGGACACCACATGCATAGTTGCGTGTGGTGTCCGCACAGAATAAGAGCTCCAGGAGTAGGGGTGTAAACCAACCAAATACGAGCTAGCCTAGAGCTCTGCTGTAGGCTAGCTCGTATTCAAGAAATTTATATTTCGAGCTCAAAAAGTGTGTTCATATTCGGCTCGTTTGCTTAGCGAGTCGAACACGAGCCGTTCACGAACAAAAAATTGTTTTGACAACCCGGATCACGTAATTATAAGATTTTAAAGACTGAGTCAAGATTTAAACATCATTTGAATCAAATTTAATAATTTTTAATCTATTTTCTTCATTAATACTTTTACTTGATTATAAATCTTTTTAGTTTTGTTGTCGATTAATTTTTTTAAAAATACTACTCAACAAATTTATATATATATATATATATATATATATATATATATATATATATATATATATAT
>JXCR01141784.1:0-21510 GCA_002079205.1 Phalaenopsis hybrid cultivar | reverse complement strand
ACACCTCTATGTCCGATTTCGTTGAAGAGTCCTACCCTTTGAAATTCCTTGAAGATAATATTTCTTGACTTTTATTAGAGTTTTCTTAGGTGGCTTTGGTCATTTAAGATGTAATTAACTATAGGGGCTTGCCCTTATGGAAGCATGTCCGAACTCAGCTTAAAATAAATCCTATTTAATACTTTATATTAAATAGGGGAACTTGTCGGCAAATACAAAGGTTTCGCAGACCAAACGGACGTCATACTTTCCTTAGTTTATTTGAACGAGCTTCATCCTCAATTCTTGTATTTATCCTTTGGGATAGATACAGGATTTGAGGTACAATGCTCTTTCATTTTAAACTATGAAAAATATGGGGTCAGTTTGATTTCATACTTCAACGTCCTTCCAAAGCGGGCGACGGGATTTTGATTTCGGTGATCGACAGCTTCTTACGGGCAACCCAACAAACCAACCTGAAATAACGCCGAAAATATACTAAACTTTTTTTCCAGGTTCTAACTTTGTTTGAATAATCTTCCAATCATGCCATATTTTTATTTTCTCTTTATAGATTTTTGCATTATCATATGCTTCATTTTTAATCTCCTCAAGTTCATTGAGTTGCAATGATATTTTCTCACCAACATCCTTTAAATTAAATTTAAATTCCTTAATAGCCTAAAATGCTTTATGCTCTAATTCTACTAATAAGTGGCATATTTTTCCAAAAATATGTCTATATGGGGACATTCTTATAGGAGTCTTATAAGCAGTTTTGTATGCCCATAATGCAGTATCTAATTTAGCAATCCAATTTATAAGGGTTAATAGCTTTTTCTAAAATTCATTTAATTTCATGATTTGATATTTCTGCTAGACTGCTAGTCTAAGGATGATAAGCAGTAGAGAATCTATGCATAATATCATATTTCTTAATCAATTTTTGGATTCTCTTATTCTTAAAATGAGATCCTCCATCGGTAATAATAATTCTCGGCATTCCATATCTTGTAAAAATATTTTTAATTAAAAATTTAGATTCACTTCAATCATCACATCAAGGTAGATCAATAGCTTCAATCCATTTGGACATATAATCAACAATAAGTAATATATATAAATTCCCAAATGAAGGCATAAATGGTCCCATAAAATCTAATCCCCACACATCAAAAATTTTAACTTCTAATGTGTAATTTTGAGGCATTTTATTTCTTCTAGAAATATTTCCTACTCGTTGACATCGATCACATGTTTTAATATATTCATTAACATCTCTAGAAAGAGTAAGCTAATAAAATTTAGCTTTCAAAATCTTATATGCAGTTCTATTCATTCCAAAATGTCCTCCAAATTTAGAATCATGACATCTTTTTATTATCTGTTGAGTTTCCTCATAAGGCACATACCTTCTAATAATTAGATCTTAAAATTGTCTATATAGATATGAGTCATCCCAAAAATAGAATTTTGAATCATATATAAATTTCTTTAATTATGGATTTTTGATATCAGGTGGTAAAATATCACTTACAATATAACTTACTATATCGACATACCAAGGTACATTCATTTCATCTATACTATATAATTGTTCATTAAGGAAATTCTCTAAAATTTCTTTTGCAAAATTAATTAATATTTCTCTTTATAGTCTAGACAAATGATCAGCTATTTGATTATCATTTCCCTTTCTATCAACTACGGTAAAATCAAACTCTTGCAATAGAAGTATCCATCTAATTAATCTTGGTTTAGCATCCTTCTTCTGCATCAAGTATTTAATAGTAGAATGATCTGTATGCACTATACATTTAGTTCCAATTAAGTAAGGTCTAAATTTATCAAAGGCATAAACAATAGCGAGTAACTCTCTTTTAGTAAAAGTGTAGTTAATTTGAGCATCATTTAGAGTTTTATTAGCAAAATATATTACTTTAAAAACTTTGTTGTGCCTTTATCCTAACACAACCTCAAAAGCATAATCACTAGCATCACACATTATTTCAAATGGTTTCTCTCAATCAGGTGGAACCATTATAGGTGTAGTGATTAATTTTTCTTTCAATAATTCAAATGTTTTCATGCATTCCTCATTAAAATCAAATTTTGTGTCTTTTTCTAAAAAATAGCATAACGGCTTAGTTATTTTAGAAAAAAATTTTATGTAACGCCTGTAGAAACTAGCATGTCCTAAAAAGCTTCTTACCCCTTTAACATTAGTCGGAGGTGGTAATTTTTCAATAGCTTGAATTTTTGTAGAATCTACTTCCATGCCATTTTTAGAAATTTTATGCCCAAGTATAATTCCTCCTACAACCACAAATTGACATTTTTCTCAATTTAGTACTAGGTTGATTTTTTCACATACTTCCATAACATTTTCTAAATTACTTAAACATAATTCAAACGAAGTTTTAAATACCAAAAAATCATCCATAAAAATTTTCATTTCAGGTTCAATAAAATTTCTAAAGATTGACATCATACATCTTTGAAATATTGCAGGTGAATTGCAAAGTCCCAAAGGCATTCTACGAAAAACAAATGTTCAATATGGGCTTATAAATGTTGTCTTCTCTTGATCCTATGGAGCAATTAGAATTTACTGATAACTGCTATATCCATCTAAAAAATAATAATATCTGTTTCCACCCAATTTGTCCAACATTTGGTCTAAAAAGGTAAAGGAAAGTGATCTTTTCTGGTGTCCATGTTTAATTTTATATAGTCAATACAAATTCACCAACCAGTAACTTGTCTTATTGACATTAATTCATTTTTCTCATTTTCTTCAACAGTGACTCCTCCTTTCTTTGGAACATAGTGAATTCGACTTACCCAAGCACTGTCTGAAATAAGATATATAATTCCAGCATCTAGCCATTTGAAAATTTCTTTTTTAACAACTTCTTTCATTATTAGGTTTAATCTCCTCTGAGGATCAGCTTTAGATTCATATTGTTCATCTAATAGAATTATGTGCATACAAATAGAAGGACTAATTCCTTTAATATCTGCTAAAGTCCATCTAGAAGCCTTTTTATATTTTTTTAACATCTCTATTAAGTTTTTTTTTCTTGAATTTATGTTAATTCAGAAGATATAATAACAAGCAATGTAGATGACACTCCTAAAAACACAAATTTTAAATTAACAGGTGTTGTTTTTCAGTTCAAGTTCAGGTGGTTTAATACTTGAAGGAAAAAGATTTTTATTATTATTTTCCAACAAGTCTAAAGTTTTAAATTTTCTCTAAATATAATCCAAATCTTCTTCTTTTATTTTGTCCTTATTTTCAAAAAAATTCTCCTTGCTTTAATTTGTCTTCAAACTCATTCTTAAATTGCTCATTACTTAGATAATGAGTTACTTCCATCCTAAAACATTCATTATATTTTTCTATTGTTGGATATATCATAGCTTTTGCAATATTAAATGTTACTTCTTCATCATTAACTCTCATTACTAATTCTCCTTTTTGCACATCTATCACAACTCTCCTTGTTACAAGAAATGGTCTCCCCAAAATAATAAATTTATCAATTTGTACTAATACATCCTCTATAACTCCTTTTAGAATAAGTTATTGATCGATCAACTAACTGAAGAGTTATAGTAGTAGGGGAAATCTCTCCCAAATCTAAACACTTAATGATCGATAAAGGCATAGGGTTGATACTCACTCTTAAATCACATCAAACTTTTCCAAAAAACTTTTCACCGATAGCACAAGGTATAGTAAAACTACTAGGATTTTTTAATTTTTCAGGAAGCTTTTTCTTAATAATAGCACTACACTCTTCACTGAGTGCAACGGTCTCATAATCTATAAACTTCCTTTTATTGTTTAAAATATCCTTCATAAATTTCACATAATTCCAAAGCTTCAACAAAAGGAAAGTTTATCGTTAACTTCTTATGGATTTCCAAAAATTTTGTAAATTGTTTCTCTTTGTTCTTCTGCTACAGTCTTTGAAGAAACGGAGGTAATGGTTTTTCTAAAAGACCTTATGTTTGTTTATTTTCATTTTGGTTACTTTCCATTGCTTCCTTCTCTTTATCAACTTCAGTTTCTCTTTGGATCCTTGTTTCAACTTCTTTTCCAGTTCGTAATTGAATAACTTTAATTTGCTCCTTATTTTAATCTTTTGGATTAACTTCCACCGTACTCGGAAGAATTCTAGAAGGTCTATTTCTGAGTGTAGTAGCAATATGTCTTAATTGATTTTCAATATTTCTAATAACACTCTCTTAATTTTGTACTTGATTCCCCATGTTTAATGTTACTTCTTCCATCGTCAACTTCTTTTGCTTAACTTGTAGGTTAGGATTAGAGTTAAATCGAGGAGGATAATAAGGTCGATAACTAGGATTTCCTTGGTTGTTCAAATTTTTGAAGGGATTCACCAAATTTTTATAATTATTCCAACTAAAATTAGGGTAATTTTTTCATCCAAGATTTTAAAAGTTAGAATAGGGATTGTTATTTCAATCATTTATAGCATTTAAAGTTTCATAAGATGATTGAGTATCAATGATCTATCCTAGTGAATTTTCCTCTAATATTGGGGTATTTGAGAATAGTTCACTTCTATCTGATCAATCTTTTTTCAAATAGCAGCAATTTGTGATGCTAAAATAGACATTGCATCAGAATCATGAATACTGGCTATTCTCTTAGGATTTAACCTTTCAGTGGGTCATTAAAAATTTTTAGTAGCCATTTCTTCAATTAAAGAATATGCTTCATCAAAAGGTTTTGACATTAGTGATCCACCAGCAGCAGCATCTATAGTAGATCTAAGTGATCCTACTAATCCATTATAAAATGTATGAATTATTAACCAATCTGAATGAGCATGGTGTGAACATTTTCTAAGAAGATTTTTAAATCTTTCCCAAGCTTCATATATTGACTCCCCTTCAAACTGACAAAAAAATGTAATATCATTTCTAAGCTTAGCAGTTTTCGAGGATGGAAAATATTTAGCTAAGAATTTTTGTGATAATTCTCCCCAAGTTCTGATAGATCCAAGTGCTAATGAATTTAACCAAACCTTGGCTTTATTCCTTAATGAAAAAGGAAAAAGTCTTAAGCCTAACAACATCATTAGACACTGCATCATATTTAAAAGTAGCATAAATTTCAAGAAAACTAGCAAGATGTAAGTTTGGATCTTCAATAGGTGTTCCTCCAAACTGATTTTTTTGTACCATTTGGATAATATCAGGTTTAAGCTCAAATCAATTAGCAGCAACATCAAAATATTGAATAGTCAAGTGAAGTTCATCTTCTGTCGAATCTTTTAAAGGTCTTTGTCAATTTTCATTTATTGGATTATCTAAGTTATTCGCCATTTCTTTTAAATTTTAATTTCTCTTTATTGTTTTCAAATTTTTCTAATAGTACATTCTAATTCTGAACCGTAAGTTACTAAACCTTCAGATCTAACATTTCACATAAACAAATAAAACAAGGAAAGTAAATTACTCTAATAAAAATATTTCTTTNACTCCTTGGACTTCAGGACTAGCTGTTCAACCATCTTCGAACAGAGGGGTTCAGAAGGCCATTAAGGACTTTAAATTTTCAGGTGGGGCCGGACCCCTAATAGGTGTGTTGGTGGATTAACTCCACCTGGGCATTTTCTGCCACGAATTGGGTCCCGCAATGGGTCCTAAACTTTTTCACAACTCCTTTTCACATTTGGTTTGCTGCTTCGCAAATTAAACCAAATTGTGTTGTACTGCGCGCACTTTAAAATATTAATTGAATTTTACACCCTTTTAAATAAAGATGTTAAAATTACTTGCAAATTAAAGACCTGCCCGATCTACAGATTAACCTCTATTTTCATTGCTTGCACTTAAGATTATGAGGTTTTCGGCCATATAGCTGACCCTAAAAGTTTCTATTTTAAAGCCTGCTGCGATGGCTTACCCAACACTGACCTTTTCTTGCAACCTACCGACGGACCGCAGCGCCCGTAACGTCGCTCCCACCATCAAGTTCGGAGCTGGATTTGAAGACCTCGAGGTTATCCTCGTGAAAGCCCCGTTCGTGGTAATGAAGATCGTTGTCCCAGAAGTTCAAGAGCAGTCTACAGAATTCAGTTTGAGCTGCCTTCAAGACTTCCCTACCAGCAAGAAGGCTAAAGCTGCTGCCGTCATGACACCTATCATCAAGCCTGCTATCCCCGCTTCTGCTAAGGGGAAGGAAGTAATAATTGCAGGAGATTCGATTGAAGGATTAACTGTTCCGCCACCCGTGTTTGAAATTGGGTCAAGCTCGAGGACTGTACCACTGACCCAAACTCAAAGGAGGAACCGCAATAGGAGAATTTGGAGGGCCATCACAGCCCAGACTCCTGAGAGCACACATGATGAGGAGAAGCCTCATCAAGTTGAAGAGGTATTACCAGAAATTTACCCACTCCTGCAAGGGAGTAGATTCCATCCTCTGGCAGATACTGATGGATATGAGAGTATCCAGAAGATTGCTGTCGCATTCCCATCACCTCATGGACATGGTGAAGAGGGAAAGAAGTTTAGCCCCATCACCCGAGTTAGTGCAGTCTTCAGAAGGCTTGCTATTAAAGAAGGATGTTCTGTTAGTGAACTACTTAGACGAGTGGGACATGCAATTTCACCTCATATGAAGAATGAAATTTTGAAGGATATTAACTCCGCCAGAAAATCTCGTAGATCGACTATAGAGTCACCTACCCGTGTTCCCGTCTGGCTCCGTTTAGGAAACCGAGTCGATACTATTATGGTCACCACCGATCATACCACCATCAGAACCACAGGTCGCCGACCAATCAAGTCAATACTGGGTCCGAGAAGTTTACCCGTTATTCCTACAATTGTAGAAAGAAAGACAAGACGATTACCTGACAATGTAGTCGGTCTACACCACGGGGAGCGTACCTTCCCTCGACATACCGATGTCTCTACTAAGACGACCCGTCCTGAGGCATCATCATTGAAAAGGAAGAAGGTATGGGTACCTAAGGTCGCTGCGCCGATACAGTTTAGTGAACCTGTAAGACAGGAAACAAAACTAGTGCCTGAAATATCTGACATCGTCGCGACAATAGCGAGCAAGATGGAGGAACAAGTTGAGGATTTCCATCAGGGTCCTCCAGATCTGAAAGCAATCAAGGAATCGATAATTGAAGAAAAAGTTGAGAAGCTCAGGATTGAGATTTCTGAGTTAGCTCGAGAACACGGGGTTTCCGTCGATAGTGACAATGAGTTTCTGAGTTAGCTCGAGAGCATGGAGTTTCCGTCAATAGTGACAATGAAGATTTTGATTATAGTGATACTTGGAGGAAGATTTCATGGATGTCCATGTGATCGAAACCAGAGCTACCACATCTGCGCTTGAGGCTCAACCTCACACGGAAGAGAACATCGTAGATGAGCTGCANTTAGATTTTTTATTTTAATTTTTTTATTTTTTATTTAGTTTTTATTTTTTAATAATAATAATTTTTTATGATATATATATTATTTCTAAATTTTCTAATTTATCAACACTATTTAATTCAACCGTTACCTTCCTCGACAATGGAACCAAAAACTTGATCCGACTTTTTTGTTGCGATAGATTATGTAAAATTTAATTAAATATAATCAACTAATATTCGAATTCTACGCAAGTATAAGTATCATTATCAAGTAATAATGGACTTTCTATTTAAGCCCTCAAATATCGATCCTACGGGGAAGGTTTAAATTGGAAATGACAAATTTGCTAGGAAATTCATAGAAAGTCAATTAAAATCACTGTCACGAATTTCAATTGTTGAGATGTAATCAAAATTAAATTTCTAAACCATTATCAAATCAAATATGCAAAATTTAAAATAGTAAATACTAATCTATTAACTATGTTTATGTAACGAAGATTCTTATGGGAAAAAGCATCATTTCCACTACAATTAGGCTATGGTAAAATGAGATGAGATAAATGTTCATAATATGTATTATGCCAAAAAATAGAAAATTTCATTCTCTACCCTGATACAGTGCATAGAAAATCATTGAGTAATCTCAATGTTTAGTCCCTAAATCTGTGGCTAAGCTAGAAGGTTATTGGCTCCAACTCCAGAGCTCCCACTTCCCTTCACCTGAAGGCTAGCTCAAACTTTAGTTTTTAAACACTAAGACTTAACTGAAGATTTTAGTCTGTCACCGTAAAGGTTCTCCAATTCTACACCCAACAAAGAATATTTCCTTATTTATTTACACTTAATTCCATTATCAATGTTCCCCTTCATGAAATCAAATGAAGATTCTCCAATTCTACACCCAAAAAAGAATATTTCCCTATTTATTTACACTTAATTTCTTAAACAAATTTCTCCTTCATGAAATCAAATGTGACCTTTATTTGCACTTAATTCCATGAACGAAATATTCCTTCATGGACTTAAATGTGATTCTCACTTTGTTGTAGAACTCATACTCCATTTCCTGATCATATGTTTCACAACACATTTTAACAATTCAATTGGTCAGATCGAAAAGTAAATTAAGTTTGGAGTTGCATATGTTTCACAACACATTTTAACAATTCAATTGGCCAGATCAAAAAGTAAATTAAGTTCGAAGTTGAAAAAATCACAATTTATTTTATATTTTAATATTGGCACATCCATATTATCTCTTCATTTCACCATATGTCAGAGTTGAGAGAAAGATAAAGAAGACTACCCAGACTTCATCTGAAAGAGATAACACAACACAAACTTCATATATAAAAGAAAGTTCATACAACACTAATAAACAAACAACACTTATCTGAAACTCTTTCTCAAAGAAAATCCCTTATAGCCTCTCCTAGGAAATGTAGAAAGAAGAAATCTCTCACTTTTCTCCTTCTTCAGCACTCTCAGAGAAGATTTCACACTTAATCTCTCCACAAAAACTTCAAACTCTTAAAAATAAATCACTAATAGACTCCTGAATGGTGGTGGAATGAAGATAGGAAAAGTGTATGAAGGTGAGGTGTGGCGAAAATGAGCAAGAAGGAATGAAGAGGAGCCCCTTTTTTGATCAATTTTGGCCTCAATTAGAGCCTAGAGTCGGTTCTCCAGTAGATGCATCCAAAAACCCTTTAAAAAACATCCAAATTTGTCGAATCTTCTAAAAATAGGGTCTGAGCCGACATTGGCGCCATCGGCCGCCATTCTGGCACCGTCGGTGCCAGTGTCCCATATTTAATTTTACTTCTCTCTGTGAAATGGTATCGTCGGCGCTGAGTAAAATCTATCAGCCGTTCTGTAAGTCTGCACCGTCTTCGCTGAGTATTTCTTCAAAAACATCATTTTGACTCCAAATTCCATCTTTTTTGCTTCAAGTCCTAAAAATCAACAACTTGCAAGAAAGCATAAAAATATCTTCCATTAAAGCACAATATCATAAAAAATGAGTATAAAATATGGGTCTAAAAATGGATATATTCTTGGTGTATCAAAATTCCTAAAACTTACATGTTACTTGTCCTCAAGTAACTCCTCTACTACATAAAAATATGATATATGGTAAAGAATTTAACTTCTAGATTTCCATATTTTATTCCACTAAATATAATAGCATAACTTAAGAAAAATTCAAAACAACTCCAGTTAATACTAAAGGTATAAGAATATTTAGCAATCAAGTCTAAGATTTCTGATTCTCTACTCTTTTCAAGAAAAACTATAAATTGTCATCTTAAAGTCTCTTAGAATATTCATATGAAAAAGAACTTCATAAAACTTTACTAGGAAATAAACTAATACTCAAATAAAAGTTTAGAAAATGTAATCAAGTCTTCTTCCTTAAGTTGATTCAAGTAAAGCCCATTTTTACTTAGGCATCTCCTCAAGCTTCTCCTCACATCTCTCTCTTTTTTTTCTTTTTCTTTTTTTTCTTTTCAGAATCATTTTCACTCCTTTTTTTTCATTTCTTTTTCTTTTCTTTTTTTTTTCTTTTCTATGTGAGGATTACTATATCTGGATAGCCTTTAATGATTTTGAACTTTACTATCCTCCTCTTAAAGTTAAAAAATTTTCACATTCCTACACTTGACAAATTTATATTAGTTTAAAGATTTCATAAAGTTTAATTCTTTTCTTTTTACATGAATCTCTAAGATTTCTAATACTTCAAAAATACAAATTTCTTTACTTAAAATAGAAAAACATAGTCTTATTCTCTTATACCAAATATCGTAATCTCTGAAATTAACCTTAATTATTGAAAATTTTTACTTAAGCTATATATTTAGAAACATAAATATAGTTATCTAAAGATAACCTCTAATACCAAATGCCATGTTAAATTTAAAATTTTTGAAAATATAACTAAGTGATGAAAAATAAAATTAAGTTTCTTTCTTTTAAAAAGAATATTTATTTCCCTCCAAATTTAAATTTTTAAAGGATTTAGCATGAAGAACTGAAAAAAAATAAAGGGTGAAATAAAACATTAAATACATAAAGAAAAGACTTACCTATTGAAGGTTCTGATTATTTGAAACTTAACTCTGAAATATTGCAGGTGCTAATATGAAAAACTACAAGACTTAAAACATTAAATTACACATAATACATATAAAATCTACTGAGAAAGAGTTTAATTACAATACATTTAACAAAATACTAAAACTAACAACAGAACTAAACTGAATTTCAAATAACAAATAGTTTTACAATTCTACATTTCACAACTTAATATCTAAAATAAAACAGAGTCTCGTTATCTAATAACAAACAGTCTCAACAATATAACAAAAATAAATAACAACATAACAAGGTACAATCAAACATAGAAACTAAAAGAAAAATCACCAATCATCGCCATCTTCTTCATCTACATCTAGATTCTGCCACTCATATGAGTAAAAATAGGGTGAGTAGGAAACTGAACTGAATGATCACCAATCATGTATCTCACCATTGCATCATCAAAAGTAGCTTCATATTCAAACTTTTGTCATATCAAATCATTAGTGTGAGCATTTCTGGCATCCATGTTTTGTATTCTATGATCCATTCTTAAGATATCTCTCTGCTGAATCATCATCTACTCCATCAGTTCTCGAAGAGTAGGGTCACTAGAAGTAGGGATTCTATAAGTGGAAGGAATATCCCTGGTCTTACTTCCGGATCTCTAATTAACATGAGATTCATAAGTCTTTATGTTAGCAAGTCCAATAGGTTTTAGAGGCTCAATTTTCTCCTCCTCTGGTTTAAAATCGACTTCTGCCTATTCACAGAGTGTGAAAATAAGTGCAAGGTGTGCCAAACGACCAGTGTTCTCTCCCAAAGTAAAGTATTCATATAAATAACAGAGCCTACATTTATTCTCATCACTTGATGAATTCAAAAGTTCAGAATGGCTCTATCTTTGCTCACCTCACTATGATGATTTTTTGGTATTATTCTTCTAGAAATAAAATAGTGTCAGACCTTAGATACTACATTAAGCATAGAAAGAGGAAAGTTTACATTAACACCATTGTTGACTTTCCAAGTTCCTCCTCTATCAGTAAGAAAAGAAATAACCTCATCAAAGATCTCATTCATAGCAGAAAATGATATATATTGGCAACTGTAAACGTCTTCCAACTAATAAAACTCATTAACTTTTCTTGGAGAAAACTCCACCATTTTCCCACGAACAAAAACAAAATCATCAGAAGCCTCCATAAACGTAGAATTCCATCACTACACAAATACTAGCCTCGACAGTAAAATAATAGAAATTTTCCCACTACAGAGCATTGATCACTCGCTCGACTTCTCCACCTGGATTTTTAAAACTACAATCCAGAATCACCTTTTTTATTTTCAAGTAGACTATTGAATCGAGCACTAGCCCTAAAGCTGACAAATTTTTGTTCATCATAATCTACTTATCTTTTTTCCTTTGCTCGTTCTCGGGGGTAAATCTAAGAAAAATGGTAAAAATCTGAAAAAAATCCCAAAATTTTGAAAATCACAATGTAAAAAAATTTAAAATTAAATCTACGAAGTAGGAGTTCTTCACCAAATGGTTTTCTCAAAATCTCTTAAAAAATTCAAAAATTTTTGGATCTTGGCAATGTGAGATAAATCTTTGGTGAGAATCTAAAATTTTTAGTTTAAAGTGTAACTCTTACCTAGAGAAGATGAAATCTGATGTTTCTTTGCCTTGAAATCTCCCCAAATTTGAGCAAATGCAAACCCTAGGTGCAAAAATCAGAGGTTGAAGGTGAATCAAAGGGTAAAAATGGCGTTTCACTGTACAAATCATAAATTTTAAGGAGTTTAGGCTGTTCTCGGGTTTAAGGCACCGTCGATGCCCATGCTAGCGCCGTCGGCGTTGAAGGCCTAAAAATTCCATTTTTCAATTTTTTTCAATTTTCACTTTCTTTTCAATTTTCTCCAATGTCTTTTTAGTATTTTTGAACACAAACTTTTATCTAACAGTAATTCACAAACAAACATTTTCAGAAACAATCATTTTCACAAACAACAACAAACTAACTTTTATATATGAAAATACACTTTTTACAAATACATTTTTCTAATCATACGTTTACACTCATATAGAAAACTAAATTATAAATCAGCATCAAAATCAAGCCACAACACTAAACACTGACATAAAACTATACACTCAATTAAAGTTCATAATTCTAAAGCAAAGCAAACTAAATCAAATCCACACAATTACATTAAATACATAAATATTTTAAACTAGTAGAGAGATTAAATTCTTCAATTTGCCTCATATTCAATACTTTCTCCTCCTGTGATATCTCCCATAGACTGGTAATGAACGTACAAATTATAGAAGGGTCGGTACGGGGATTGATCAAGTGAATTTTCTTTGATCCATCCTTTTTTCCTTAAACATCCGCACTAATCCTGATTCAAATGTTCCAGTATGATCAAAATTCTCCTTCATCCTCTGATCTAGGTGATTAAAAAGGTACTTAAGATCTCCTATTGCATTCATAATACTCTGAAGTTCTCTTTCAATTTTCTTCAATTTCTTTTCCAAAGCAAGTGAACTTCCACCTTTTGGTGGCATCAATGGAGTTGAAGCATGTGACAAATAATCCAAGATAGTATCTAATGCTTCATTCCCATTCCCAACATAATTATCATCAATAGGAATTATGGATTCCCAAGGTAATAAAACTTTTTCTCAACTTTCATATGAAACTTGAGATTGACTGCAAAGTAGGAAACTTGTAGAAGGATGTCCAAGTCCATAAATTGCCCCATTCATAATAATACCCATAACAAATTTAAAAATGATAGATCCTATATCAATGGTTTTTTCCATTTGAATGCAATAATTTAAAATAGTACTTTCTTTGGTGACTCTACTAATCTTCATGGTTGGGAGTAATTTCGCAGAAATGAAGAAATGTCAGTGCTTTAATATTGAATTAAATGATGAAGAAGTGAAACTAACATATCCCTCATCTCGCATTTCCCAAATATCACTTTCTAGTAGGGATAAAATTTGTATAATAACAGATTAGAATGTTTTCTATCATATACAACTCGTTAATTCGTGCTGGAGTAAATAGTACAACCTTACCTTGTACGTAGACTACTCCTTGGGTAATTCCATGTAAGTTGGCATATAATTCTTTCACCACTAGTACAACAACTGCAGCGGTAGTGTAGCACAAAACTTCTCATCATCTTTGTACAATGATTTTATTAATCGGAGAACTTGGATTAATTAATCCATGATTGACAAAGCGTCGTTCCTTGATCAATCTCTTCTTCGTAACAAATTTGTCGTATAATCTCTGCGCGTCAAAACTGATAAACTTTCTTCTATTAAAAACTCCATACCAAGTATTTCTGGAATTGGAAGCCACAGAATTCAAAAATAGGAAGTTTCTAGTCATCCAAGGCAGTTTTTAGGACTTTGAAAACATCTCTCAATTGTTATTTCAAAGCAAAATCCTGCTAAAATTTATCCAAAACAGTCAAACTGCTATCGACATCGTTAGCACTCCCGATGGCGCTGTCGGCGCTATGGTCAAGTTAGGGGGCGCCGTCGGCGCCAGAGACAAAAAGCACGACTTTTCATTTTTTATTCAATTCGATTCCAAATTTTCCTCCAATACCAATATTTGTCTTAATTTATATTATATAAAATTGTGTAAGATTATTTTGTCATAATATATAAAACACTTATCAAACAAAATAGTAATACATAGATATATATTTTTATATTTATGGGTTGCCTCCCATGAAGCGCTTGGTTTAATGTCGTCAGCCCGACGTACCATCTGTTTAGTTGGGTTTACTTAACTCTAAAACCTCTTTAAATTATGGTATGTGCCCTTCATAAAAATGTTTTAATCGATGCCCATTAACTTTAAATATATTTCTAGTGTTAGAATATTTAATAACAACAGTTCCATAATGATAGACATTGATCACTTTAAATGGTCCTAACCATCTGGATTTCAATTTTCCTAAAAATAATCTCAATCTTGTATTGTGTAATAAAACTTCTTGTCCAAGTTCAAACTTTTATTAATAATCTTTTGATCATGCTATATTTTCAATTTCTCCTTATAGATTTTTTGCATTATCATATGCTTCATTTCTAATCTCCTCAAGTTCATTGAGTTGCAATAATCTTTTCAGACCAGCATCTTTCAGATTAAAATTAAATTTCTTAATAGCCTAAAATGTTTTATGCTCAATTCTACTAGTAAGTGGCATGTTTTTCCGAAAATAATTCTATATGGGGACATTCCCACAGGAGTCTTATAAGCAGTTTTGTATGACCATAATGTAGTCTAATCTAGCAGACCCATCCAATTTATAGGGATTTATAGCTTTTTCTAAATTCATTTAATTTCACGATTTGATATCTCTGCTAGACCGCTAGTCTGAGGATGATAAGCAGTAGAGAATCTATGCATAATATCACATTTCTTAATCAATTTTTTAATTCTCTTATTCCTAAAATGAGATCCTCCATCAATAATAATTACTCTCGGCATTCCATATTTTGTAATAATATTTTTAATTAAAAATTTAGAAACGCTCCGAGAATCACCAATGGGTACAACAATAGCTTCAATCCATTTGGACATATAATCAACAACAAGTAATATATATAAATTTCCAAATAAAGGCATAAATGGTCCCATAAAATCTAATCCCCACACATCAAAAATTTGAACTTCTAATATGTAATTTAAAGGCATTTCATTTCTTTTAAAAATATTTCCTACTCGTTGACATTGATCTCATGTTTTAATATAATCATTAACGTCTCTAAAAAGACTAGGCCAATAAAATCCAGCTTTCAAAATCTTATATGCAGTTATATTTGTTCCAAAATGTCCTCCAAATTCAGAATCATCACATCTGTTGACCTCACTTTTGGTTGAGGTTTAGTTTTTCTGCTTTAGTAGCCTAAGGTCTAGCCATATGATTTTCCTATTGACTGTTCTTAGAAAACTAGACATGGAACCCTCACCACTAGAAATTCTATCATCTTCTTTACTCAACTTGAAGTTCCACATATTGATCCTAACCTCTAAGTACTCAGTAGATGGGGTCACTATAAGGGAAACTCAAGATGAGTCACCCTTAGAATTGCTGGACTCTAGAGTTAACTCTGGGTGTTAGTCTGGAGTTAAGGCACTCACTACACTCATCTACACTCACAATCACTCACAACCTAAACTCAAATTTCTAACCTAGGTCCCTTGATCTTTTTGGGATACTCATGTAGATGGTCCCCTAAACCTACCAGCCCTAGGGCTATGGTTTAACTATGACCAGTACATAGAGGACCCAAAATGAGATTTCCTTTGGTCCATGGCTCCTTTAGGGTGATTAGTTACTCAATTCTATCAAAAATACCCATCTTGGCCCTAAACACCCCCAAATTACCTAAACACCCATGAAACCCTAAACTTTGCCAAAATTTCCAAGTTTGCCCAAAATACCCAAATTTGATCAAAAATTATTTCAAACCTTTTGAAAACCTCCAAACACCCAAATTACCCAAACTCTCCAAAAATTGACAAATTACCAAAATACCCCTTCATAGTCAAAATTCCAAGAATTCCAAAAATTCCCACAAAATCTCAATAAATCACAAATATTCTTAATTTCATTTTTCTTAACAGCCACATGACCCAATTTGACTAATTTGACCATATTTAACCAAAACCCCCAAATTTGCCTTTAAGGGCCCAAATTTTCCCAAATTCAACTCAAATGTCCATCAATTTGATCTCAATTGACCCCAATTCCAATCCTAAACTCAAATTAACTTTTGATATGGCCAAACTAAACCAAATTCAAGCTTAATTGGCCCATGATTTGAGCCTAATAATGATTTAGGTCAAAACCTCAATTTTGACCAAATGACCTAATCTCACCAAATTGAACCCATATCCTAGTCAATTGGCCCCAATTAATGTTGAAAAATCTTTATAACATTATTATACATCAAAATTAACCATTAATTGGCTTTGGTGAAGCCTCAAATCCATTTGATTTTGACTTAAATCCAAAATTCCCAAATTTAGCCCTAAATTGGCTAAGTCCCCAAAATTTTCCCAATTGATATCCTTAACCTCCGAATTGGCATCCAATTCATGTTGAAAACTTTTAATGTGGTCCCTAATGACCATTTAAAATAATCAATTTAGACTTAGCCCAAGGCTAACCCAAGCTAGACCCAAGCTTAGCCCAACATGACCAAATTGACTAAAATTCAAAATTCCGTCAAATTGACCCTTCAATTGAGCTCAAAATCACTTCAACCCTTCACCAAAAATCTTCATAACAATCATCTACACAATTTTGATCAATTAATTAGGCCAATTAACATGGCTAACCTAGACCAAACCCAAGTTTTGGTCATTTGCACTCACTTGGAACCATGCATAAATGTGACCTAACCACCCTAAAGCAACCAAATTAACTCCACCCCAGCCATTAGTTGACCCCTAAGGCTGAGCCAAAACACCTCTAACCACCTAAACTAAGCCATGGAACAAAGGTCTACAAAATTAAGGGATCTTATTCCCAAAAATACACATGCTTAAGATATCTTTGCCAAATCAAAACACATTTGCATTAAATTGCTGTAATGGATTCCTCTGGATGCCCTGAGCACGTAGCCACCTCCCCCTGGCCGGCCGGAAAAGCTCAAAACTGAGAGCCACCCCTGTCGGACTTCACCCAAATCTAGCCTAGAGGCCAGCTCAGCCAAATTGAGTTGTAGAGCTCCTCTGCCCTCCACCTAAGCACCACATTACACCTCCTAATTGGCCATGACAACCACCATAACCCCATTTTTATAAAAGGCCACCTCCACGGCCATTAAACCAAGTGCTAAAAATTCCTTGGAGAGAGTCCCTGAAATCACACACAGAGCCACTTTGAGACCTCCTAAGTGCAACCCAACCACCACATTGCCCTGAATCCCCTTGCCGGAGTTTAATTTTGAGCTCAAAACCTTGCCGGAAACCAGGATAGAGCCCAATACATCTCCACAGTCCACCATACTTAAATTAACTTCACCCACACCTTCACAATAGTGAAAGAGGAAGAAGCCCTATCAATTTCCCCTTCCACAGAGCCCCTAGTATAGACTTCAATCAAGACCCAAAATCGGTTTTGATCAAAGTCACACCTAGGCCTTACACAACACGAGGCTTAATCCCTAGCCTCCTTAGGCCCCAATGAACGTACCGACCACCTCTGATTGAAGTTTCCCTTCTCAGAGTAAAGGTATAAAACTTCTCCTCCTCGTGAGCCTATTTTGATTCTCCATTTGCTTAGGCTTGATTTCATGATACATTTCCCATATGGATGTGTTTGTCTCACATAGACGAGTCCATAGGATCAAACCCGAAGTGATTTAGTTGAGTCTAGGCTGAGATCTTAGGGTTTTAGTGTGGACGGTCACAGGATCATTCTATCAGGGATGATGACAGGGAGTCGTTTAAACAAGCGTGTATCAAATGGACGACCAAGATGAAGCCGGACAATGCTTCTTTACACAAACAGCGGGACGCGTGGCTGTTGGTGTGGACAACAACGTCAAATAGGAGCGTGTCGCGTGGAGTTTTGGAGCCGCCGTAGGATGATGAGGCACCACGTGGATAAGTAGAAAAATAAGGTTTTTTCTATTTATTTAAACTCCCTTAACTTCAAAAATCCATAACTTTGTGTAGAAAAAATCACAAAAATAAAATAAAATTACCCTCTTGCTTAGTGAACAGAGGAGAACAATGTGGAATAAATTTCAAGACCATTTGATGCATATTTTATTTCTAATTAATTAAACACTATTTTGAATCATTTGATTCTCCATGCATATTGACACATCACCTTGGCTTGAAACTTTGGCATGTTGTAGCATCTGTCAGGGGAAACAATCTCTGATTTTTTCAAAGTCAGAGGAGGTTTCTAGACAGAGATCCATATTTTTCAAGTTTTTGCACATTATTCACTTAAAATAATCATCAAAATTAGCATATTGATTAGAAATTTCCAAGAAAAATTTGGAAGTTCCACCATGACTAGAGAAGCTTTTGGAAATAATTTCATGGGTCAAGTAATTTAAAATATACTTTATTTTTATGAACACTAAATCATTAAGATAATTAATTTTAGAAAATACAAACATTTAAAAGACTTGATTTTTTATCTCCTCTGTGGTTCCTGATCCAGAGAACTCAAGCATAAAAATTTTAAAATATTTTGAGTTCATTTGATAACTTAAGTTGAGTTTTAAAGATAAACATTACTTTCGACATTTAAATGATTTTTAAAAATCAAAATACAACTAAAAAAATTATGAAACTTTGTTTTTTTGAGTTCTCTATAATCATGGATATTTTCTAAAAATAAAATAGTATTTAGATAAAAAACTTGATTTTTAACCTATTTTAAATATTTAAATAATTAAAAATCCCTAAAAATCACAAAAATAATAAAACACATGGAAATATTCTAAATTGCTTCCTAATAACTTAGGAACAATTAGAATATTTTTCATGATTTTGTAAATAAAGAAACTGAATTTCAAAGTTTAAAAATAATTTTTAAAGGCTAAAAATGAGTTTTCAATAAAATAATTCCAATAAATCAAATTAAATTTAAAAAATATAAAATCTTCTTCTCTGACTTCTCTGACCTCAAGTAGACTTTTCAAAAATACAAAACATAATTTTCCTTATTTAAAATATTTTATATTTAATAAATACCCCAGAACTTAAAATAATTCTTAAAATTCACATAAAATTCAAAAAATCATGTAATTTGGTCCAAAAGTTTCTCTGGTCTAGGTATACCTCCAGTAAAAATTTTAAGAGATTAGAATTTATCTTGGTTAAGTTAAAAATTTTCTTTGAAAAATCCTATTTTTGCATGAAAAATAATTATATAAATTTAATTAAATCTTTAGGAATTTTCTTTGAAAAATCCTGTTTTTGCATGAAAATAATTATATAAAATAAATTAAATTTTGAGAAATTATCCTATTTTTGCATAAAATTAATTATATAAATTAAATTAAATTTTGAAAAATCACATTTTCTTGATGTCTTAATTAACCCATGAATGAGGTAGGATAAAAATTTCAAAGTCATTTGAATTGAATTTGACAAATTATGAAGTGTTAGAGCCTTAGGGGAAAATGTGTGATTTTGAAAATTTAGCCTTAATTAACATTTAGGCTTAATTCAAGGAGGGAAATGGGTAACCTCTGATCTTAATTTGGATGTTTAAAACACAAGAGGTTAATTGGTAGAAACCAACCTCACTTTCTTAATTGAAAAGGATAAGTTAATAAATTTCTAAATTATTAAAATTTGGAAGTTTATTAAAATAAAATGAACCCAGGACTTAGGGGTATGACTTTTGAAGTTAATAATTAATAAATTTAATACCCTTATTTTGACTTTCAAATAAAATTCAAATCATGAATTATAACCACCTGAAGCATAATGTTANGGTGTTGGAAGGTGGCGGTTTCAGCAAGTAAGGTTTATAGGAGGTGGATGAGAGGCAGTAGAGCTTGTGGGCGGCCGAAACCGCAATAAAATAACAAGGGGAAGGAGTTGGGAGGCTGCGGTGGCAATGTCGGATGGCTAGACAACACTAAACAACAAGAGAAGGAGTTGTGGGGTTGCGACAACAACGTCGGACAATTGGACAATGCTAAAACAACAAAAAGAAGGATTTGAGGGGTTGCAACAGCAAAGGTGAAGGGCTGCGTGACGCATGTGTAACAGAAAGCTGTGGGAATTCGCCCTTCCTTTGTCTGAACTGAACTGGTGTAGACCTGGAAGGACCGATCGGCCCTTCCACCGAGGTTTGGCACCTGCTTTCCATAGGGGGGCTCAATCCTAGTTATCTAGGGCTTATATATGTGTTTCCTTTGACCTAGGTTTTAGGTTTTTTTTTGTATGTTTTGTATCAGGACAAAAATTGATATCTCTTCTCTTAGAGGCCTGTATCCAAGGGTTTGGGTGGTTTCGGGTGGTTCTCCGGTTGTATCTCGTTATCGAAGTAGTAATTTGATTTGCTATTCTCTTCCGCATCCTCCCTGCATTGATCCCGACCGCCCCTTCCCTCTGCACCTCCCAGAACAGCCTTTGTTTGCCATTTTCCCACCATTTTCCTCGCTGCCGCAGCCCAGGACAGCCCTCCTTTTGATGTCTGGTAGTCCACCTCTATCGCCACTCCATCCCTCCCCTTTCGCTGCAGCTGCTGGTCCAGCCTTCCATACCCATTGAAATCGATGTTCCAGACCTCCATCAAGTTGTGGGGCTGCAGCAGCAATGTCGGATGGCTGGACAGTGGTAAAACAGCAAAGGGAAGGATTTATGGGGTTGAGGAAGCGAAGGTGAAGGACTAGGACAGCAATGTCAGCGAAGCGGGAGGCTGAGAACAGCAGAGGAATTGAAGAGGAGGGAGCGGAAGGCGACAACGACAGTCGAAACTGCAGAAAAACAGCCGGAGGCTGCAGCAAAAGAGGGATGCGTGACAAAGAAGCGGCGGAATGCCGAGGATTTGGGGAAGGATAAACACTATCTCGGGAGCGAGATACATCTGGAGCACCACTTGACCTTTGGATTAACCCTCAAAGGAAGAACAGAGACGCCGGCGGCTGTCCCGAACAAAACTCGTGACAAAACTGAAACCTAAACAGGACAAAAGCACATAAATAGCACTAGGGTAATTAGGAGTGGCCCTCCTCTCGCAAAGAGGCGGTAAATTCACTCAATTTACTATTCTGAACCGGTCCCATGCGCCAAAAGAGAGTTGTGCCTAGTACAGTGCGGGAGTCGGTCATAGGAATTATGCAGCCCTCCCCTACGCGGGAGACACCCGCATCACAAACTCAATCGCCCATCAAAGAACTCTCTACCTGAAGAGTTCAATGGAGGCCATGGAAGAGGAAGTAGATCATCTGATGTACTGTGCCCTTGCAATATAGAGAATAACATGAGGAAATCCATAAAAC
>JXCR01141783.1:20375-40819 GCA_002079205.1 Phalaenopsis hybrid cultivar | reverse complement strand
CCAAGATATCTAAATCGTTCACACCTTTTAATAATTTGATCACCCAAAGCCACACTTCTGTCACTAGAGCTATTAATACTAAAATTACATTCCATGTATTCAATTTTAGTTCTACTTAAACGAAAGCCTTTAGACTCAAATGTAGACCTCCATAATTTTTTTCCTGGGCTTTTTCTCTCGTTTTATCCATGAGAAGAATATCATCAGCAAAAAGCATACAATTTTCCTGGGCTTTTTCTCTCGAAGTACATCCTCTTGTAGATGTCCAGTAAGACCATCCATAACTAAAGCAAAAAGATATGGGCTTAAAACCGGTCCCTTATGTAATCCGACAGAAATAGGAAAATATTTTGTCAATCCTCCTTCAGTTTGNACTAAACTCTGGATTAGTCAATGTTTGGGATTATTCCTATTTGACACAATACAATTTTATATATAATTTTAAGTGATTTTAATTATTTCACTAATCATGTACTCATTGTAAAGAAGAATGATGCTTTCTTAACTTTAAACTCATCATCACAAAACTTTGTTTAGTCTTAGTAAATTTAACTTTAAAGTTTAGAAATTAGATTAGTAAACTTAGTTCTTTTAGTTACATTTCTGTTAGCATTCCTTAAACCCATTTTAACTTGTCTTTCTTACTTTAATTTTTATAGTTTGAATACTATGATTTATGTTATTACCATAAAAATTTTCATTTTCCAAACTAAGACTTGATAGTAGTAGACTAGATTCAGCCTAAGAGATTTCTTACTGTGCTTCTCTATGGGATAAATACTGGGGTTTTTATAGAAAGTCTTATTTTACTTGAAGCGATATATGCAATTGCGTAGAACCTCTAGTGTGTGAACTATTATGTATATTTTACATAACATTTCGATTTTGCAAATTAATACTAAATATAAAATAGGTCAAGGACTTTTTTTTTGGAAGCTAAATTACTGTGTAAATTCGGGACGGGTCAAATTGTTGGCACTGTTATCGGGGATTTAAATTGACATAAAACATGCAGAAAACAACACACACCAGGCACACATCAAGTTTTTGACGCCTTTGCCGGGAAAGCTTCGGTAAGAACTTTAGGAGAATTTTAGTTAAACCTGTAAGACTTAGATTTGGAATTTATAGTATTATTATATATTGTGTTTATTTTAAAGAAAATCTAAAATACCAAAATTGTTTTTTAAATCTGTCATATTAGTTAAGTATTTAGATTTGTATGTGTAGTTCAGGAGTTGCAAATCTTAAATTTTACAAGTCAAATTTGGAGAGAACTTTTGAGAGAGATTTGAAAAGACTCAATGAATTTAATTCAGAAATGGCAGATAAACGATATAATGAATATCCAAATTTGGATTATAATGCTAGTAGCTTTGAAAGAGTAAACCCGAAGAGAGTGACAAATTTTCAAGAATATATGCTTATAATTTTAATTTCTTAGGTTGCAAATATTGAGAGGAAGTTAGATCAATACATAGAAAAATATCCTTAATGAACCCCAATTATTGAGGAAAATTCATTTGGACAATGGATTGAAACTGACAATGGGATACATAATTCTTATTCTGAAAATCATTTGAATTTAAGTGGCATAATAATTTTGGAGGAGAAAATCAATTTTGGGAAGATAATCAATTTAATCAGACATGTAATTGGAATAGTCAAAGTGAATTTAATGATGACTTTTCTTTTTCTCATAATTTTAACTTCAACCCCCCATAATGAGGAGAATGATTTATTAGAAGAGGTTGTTATTCAAATGGATAGTGAGTTGGAGTGTCAAGGGACCGCAATAAGGAAATTGAAAAATTAACTAGGGTAGATTATTAACTTAATTAATAATCCTCCTCAATTTAACACCAACCCACAAGATGAGGAGAATGAATTAATGTTAGAAAAGATTGTGATTCAAATGAAGAGTGAGCTGAAAAATCAAGAGGTCGCAATAAAGAATATAGAAAACTAACTGAGACAGATTATTAATGCAATTAATAGTTATCCCCCTCAGAGATTTTACTTAGTGACCTTTGAGATAAACCCTAAGGAGATGAATGATGAACAATATAAAATTATTGAACTAATATATAGAAGAGAATTCGATGATATGTTTTAAAAGAACTTTGAATTGAGAGATGAGGGTAAGGAGATTGAAAGACCAATGGAAAAAACTCCTAAGAAATTAGAAAAACCTATTTCCTCAACTATGATAAATATAAAAAGACTATCTCTACCATTTACTCACTACCAAGGGGAAGAATTAAAAGANTCGATGATATGTTTTAAAAGAACTTTGAATTGAGAGATGAGGGTAAGGAGATTGAAAGACCAATGGAAAAAATTCCTAAGAAATTAGAAAAACCTACTTCCTCAACTATGATAAATATAAAAAGACTATCTCTACCATTTACTCAGTACCAAGGGGAAGAATTAAAAGGCAACCCTAAACAAAAGAGTAACCTAGAAGAATTTTATCCATAATTTAAATTATCTAGAGAGAATCTGATCCAAAATTTGGGAGATCTTGAAGTATCATTTAAAGATCAATTTATTATAAAATTTAAGGATGATATTAATATGAAAATTAAGAAAATCACTAGAAGAATATTAGATCTAGAAAGAAATAGGAGGAACAAGGATATTAATCAATTTGAAAAGGAAGAGTCGCAAGAAAAAATTAAATTTGAGGGCTTTGTAGGAATACCTGGATCTGAAAAACATTGGGTGATTGATCAATGATTACTTAAATGGATCCAGGTGGAATCATTTGTCGGGTTGATGACGTTAAACAAACCGCTTTATGGGGCAACCCACCATTATCAGTGTGGTTTGATTTAATGTGCTAGAGAGTCATGATTGTTAGTGTTGTACTGTGTTTGCTTTAGTGTGGAATGATTTGTTTGATTGATGATTGGTGGATGTTTAGAATGTTAGTGGTTTGATTTAATTTTTGTGTGTCATGAGGAAGGTGATTCCTTAACATCTTATTATGGCTAGACTTATATATTCTCTTCTAGTAGTTGGATTGACGAGTTCATTATAATTCAGATCTCACTCGGACTTAAGTTTTACAAGAGGCATCATTAATTTTAACAACGACAATTCCATCTCAATTTTGTTACTTCTTTTCTCTGATTTTGTTTTCATTTGATAAGAGTAACTAACATATTTGATGAGTAACATGTGCATGAATTTACACTATCCTTATAACTGCTAGAGGTGTTTAATTATTGGGATAAGGTGATGCCTGAGGTTGGTGCACATGTACCAATATATCAGGAATAATCTTATCTTTAGGATTAGAATCTGCAAAATCATTTATAAGTACCCAATATATCTGTGTAGTGGTTTCGTTTCGAATTGGAAGTAAGTGAAATGCAATGAGTTAAAGGAAGAATTGACCTCATTTATCATGTGTGTTTATGTTTGTGTTACAATAATATTAAGATTTGGAGAACACAAATATATATATATTCCTATGCTGATATCTGTTCTACTTGTTAGACATTTCTTTCCATTTTATCGAGCATGTTTTAGTTTAGACTTACTTTTTATTGCATATTGTTCTGTCCTGATGATTACTTGTAGATGTTTGTGATAAATAGAATTTCTGAACATTTTCTTCCTGCTTATATTTTCTGTATTGAATGTTATACATGTTTAAAATCAGGTTTGGGGTTGGGAAGAAAAATAAATTTTAAAGCTAGTATACTTCATTTTAGTTTAATATTATTGCAAGCATGTTTTAGACTAAATTTACTTTCTNGGAAGAAAAATAAATTTTAAAGCTAGTATACTTCATTTTAGTTTAATATTATTGCAAGCATGTTTTAGACTAGATTTACTTTCTCTGCAGTCATTCTATCCTGATTATGCACGTATATGAATTTGATAGGGTGTTGTAGTAGTTAGTAGATTCAACTTATACTTTTTCTTCCTGCTACATTTTATGGAATTAAATGTAAATATATAAAAATTCAAGTTTGGGGAAAAGAAAAATTTCTTTTAAAAAGAAGTAAATTAATTTTTAGTTGTCTTCAATTAACTATATTTTTAAAATAAATTTAACATGACCTTGGATATTAAAGTTTAACTTTAAATGTCTATATTTATGTTTGTAAATGTTATCGTAACTTTAGGTAAAAATTTTTAATAACTAAGGTTAATTCTAAATTTAAAAGATATTTGATATGAAAAGATAAGGCTATGTTTTTTCTATTTAAAGTAAAGGAGATTGTATTTTGAAGTATTAAAAATCTCAGAGTTTCGTGTAAGAGGAAAATAATGAGACTTTATGAAAAATCATTAAAACTAATATGAATTTATAAAGTAGGAAAATAATGAGACTTTATGAAAAATCATTAAAACTAATATGAATTTATAAAGTGAAGAAAGATAAAAATTTTTAGCTTTAAGAAGAGGATAATGAAGTTCAAAATTATTAAAGGCTATCCAAATATAGTAATTCTCACTTGACAAAGAAAAAAAAGAAAGGATTGAAAATATCCCAATAAAAAAAAGAAAAAGAAAAGAAAAAAAAAAGAATGTGAGGAGAAGCTTGAGGAGAAGCTTAATCAAAAATTAGCTTCACTTGAATCAAANAAGATGGCTTGCCTTTCCCTTTAGATGATGAGTCTGCATAGCGTCATGGAAGCCTGTTGGCAGCAGTGAATGCAGCCCTGTTAAACCCACTTATGTATTTAATGTGGGAGTCCATATATGTTCTACTGATCCCTCCAAATTCAGTGCTCCGACAGAATCTAGCTCTGCTAACAAAATGGAAACGTCTTATGGATATGATTCCTGTGAACTCCCAAGCCAAAGTACGAAGGGAACAAGTCCGGATGCCATGGATGCTAAACAGAGTACATCTTTTCCTTTTTGATATCCAATACATTGTTTTCTAGATATCAATTGATGTTTCTAACTTTTTCTTTAACACATTCATAGATCCCAAAATTGTCGATTCACTAGACTTGGTTGATCAGGATTATGTCATTATGTCTAGAGCCCCCTTAGAGATGTCATCTTCTTTATTAAGCTTCTCTGAGTCGCACCACTCTACCTGCAAATCAGATAACTCGCTGGCAGCATCTGGAAATTGTGCATTAAGTGCACCAATGTCGATAGTCGGAGTTCCAATCAATAAGATCCACACTATGGGAAGCCTGGAAAGTCTCAGCTATCCACAAGGATCCATGGATTTTGGGGATACAATCGAACAAACATCAGCTCACTGCATTACATGGATTAGATTGTTGCAAAAATGCAGTTTTGTAATGACCGAGTTGCTGAAAGGCGAGGTAAGACCCATGATTGAATCAATATGATATTTGAAGCATGTGATTTCTATTTAATTGTAGAAGAAAATGAAATTTAATGTTGTATGTATTATAAATGTTTCTCCTACGTATGATAATATTTAGAATTGGGCAATGAGAAGTTCAACTTTTCCAATGAACAAACCTGTAGTCTTGCTGCTATGGGTTGTTAATATTTGTTTACTAGAATATAAATTAAGAAGCTTGACATCCACATTAACAGGCTTGAGCTGTCTCTCTTGTTTATTTATGTTTTTGAATAATTTCTCTGTTGCGTAACAAGTAGTTTAATAAGAAGTTTAGAAAGTACTCATTTGATGTTGTTCATTAGCTTAATTTTTATTATTTATATACAGATAATGGGGCTATAAATTCTGCATATTAGCATCTAACTTATATGATGCAGTTCTAGGGGCTCTGAGAAGGTATTTGGAAAGCAGGTTTCATAATGAGATAATTGTAGGTTTCATAATGAGATAATTGTAGGTTTCATAATGAGATAATTGTAGGGTAGTGATGGAACAAAAATATGCAATTTCGAATATGTTTAGATAAGCGTCGTTTGACGGCTGTCCCGACGAGAAACAACAGGCCGGGCAAAAAAACAAGATGCGGGCGACGAGGTTCACCGCCGTTCTCGAGCAAGATTCACACAAGTCACTTGCAAAAAGGAAAATATAAAGCATTCAAGGTAAAAAACATAGATTACAATCTCTATAAACTCAATTGAAGCAAAAAATTTCATCAACCGAAAAATTAGATAACTTATAAATAGTTTCTCAATAGCAAATAATTTAATTAGAAATTAGAGAAAAAAGAAAAATTTTGAAAAGAAAATTAGCTAGAGTGGGTGGTGTGTCGGTTGTGCGATCGCAGTAGGGTTTGCTATTTTATAGAATTGTGGATTCCTTGGTATCGCGATATTCATGTGATTGTGATCAGGATTCAACATTCTATGTCACATATAATCGGGATCGTGTTATCGCGATTTGGGTGTTCCACATCATTTTGTCGGATTAGGAGTTTCATCTTTTTACCAGGAAGCTTCTAGAATTGACATACAATCATAACAAAATCATTGCATTATTGTGGCTGGGGGGCTCCGCTACATTGCTTATGCTCCACGACACACCCTTTTTTTAAGGCTGCTGCCTTTATGACATGCTTACCTTTCTGGGTAACTGTTTCCACGACACACCCACCCTTAAGGTCGCTACCTTCACGGGTAGCCCACCCTTCCGGGTCACTATCTTCACGACATACCCATTTTGGGTCGTAGCCCATGACACGCTTATCCTTTCGGGCCACTGCCTCTACGACACACCCATCCTTTGGGTCATTGCCTCCACAACACACTCACCCCTTCAGGCCAGTGTCTCCACGACACATCCATCATTTGAGTCGTTGCATCCACGACACACTCTTTCCGGTCACTACTTCCACGACACACCCACCCTCTGGACCCTCGCCTCCATGACACACCTTTTCCTTGTGTCGCCGCCTTCATAGCACGCTAACCCTTCCAAGTCAATGCCTCCATGACATATCCATTCCTCGGTTTGTAGCCTCTATGACATGCCCACCCTTCCGGGTCACTTCCTTCATGACACCTATTTATTGGGTTGTTGCCTCCACGACACACCCAACCTTCAGGTCATTGACACGCCTAAAAATTATCTACTTTTTCATATATATTTTATGCTCAATTTTAATAATTTTTAATGATATTACACTTTAAGGGAATATATTTTGCATATTTTTTGTTGCAAGTATAATAAATGAAATTTTAAAGAAAATGAAGCAAAAATGATGCAATTTGGATTAAAAACAAGCAAGAAAGATAATTCTGACTTGACACATTTCAATATGTCTTTCTATGCTTAATCTACTTTACATTTCTCATATATTTTTTTAATAAAATTACACTTTAAATAGATGTTGTTTCCATGCTTATTTTGTGGGATATCTGTTGTGAGCGAAACACAACTGAAACGAGGCGAAACAGAGCCAAACAGAGCAAAACTGTGGAGCTGCTGCAGGGTGGCGCTTGAGACAACAAAATCCAGAGAGCTGACACCTGAAGTGCCAGAGACGATATAAGACGGATTAAGGCGGCTCAGGACGAATTTTGAGCGGATTTTGATGGCTCCAATGATTCAAACGCCCCATGGAGTAATTCAATGCATCTAGACATTTTGGAAGACTCTTTAATGAAGGGACATCTCTCTTGAATGAATGAACATGTCTTTTGGGATTCAAAAGGTGTGACTTTTGGAGAGAAATTGGGAGAGAATTTTGAAATCTTTTTGAAAGAAGGTAGCCCCTAATTAAAAAGGAGAGGATTTTAGGGCTTGAGTGTGGCGTGAGAGTGAGAGGAAGACTTTGGAGAAGATATAATTTTCTTCTAGGGTTGTAAGAGGAGAGGGAAGATGAGAGTGTTCTTTTTCATTACATTTCTAGGAGAGAATTGAGTGTGATTGTAAAGAGAAAAAGTGCTTAAAGGGAGCTTCTAGAGATTTGCTTGGGAAGAAGTGTGAGATAAGTTGTGTTCTTTTCTTTTTTTGTTTTGTAAACTTGTTTTTATATATGAATTTGTGTTTTGTAGTATCCTTCTCAAGAATTCTGAGTAGTCTTCTGTATCATTCTCCTTACAATTAGATTTATTTTTGCGAAGAATTGATTTTGTTTTATTCGGTTTTAAATGTTAATAATTTGTGATGATTCGAACTTTGATCTTCATTTACTTTTCGATTTGATTAATTGAAAGGTTAAAATTTGTTGAGAAACATAATATCTGAAAGGGCTATGCGATCCCGATTTTCTATATAGATAGATGTAAAATGCAATATATGCTATTAATTTTCTTAATTGATATTCTTAATTTGCAATAAAGCCAAAAACTTGATCCAAAGCAAAAGTTTGGTAAATTTTTCACTATGAAGCAAATAAGAATGCAGTTATAATATTTTAATATGGGATACTACACAAGAATACATATCGTTATCAAGTAATATAAAACTTTTTGATTAAGTCCCGAATATCGATCCCACAGGGAGGACTACTTTTAGATAACAAAATTTACTTAGCAATATATTCTTACTTAAACTTAAGATGCTAAAATAGGAATGAAAGTTCGATTCTTTTTTGTAATTTTTGATAATTGAAAATAAAGTAAGCAACTAATTAACTTAACTAAAATACTTGCAAGATGAAGACAATATTAATAAAATATTTTTTTTCTTATCAGGAATCAGTGATAAATATAGAAATTATGTTATGAAAATATGCTAAATATGTTGTGTCAAATAGGAGTAATAATATTCTTTACCCTTACTAGAGATGCTATAAAGAACATTGATTAATCTATAGTTTTAATAGTCTTGAAGATCGACTAGGTAGGAAAGATACTAGCTCTCACTCTAGAGTTCCTTCTTCTCCCTCTATCTGGGGGCTAACATCTCGTATCAAAACCTAAAACTATAAATCAAATTGGGTGTTTTAGCCTGTCACTCTAAAGTCCTCTAATTATATACAATTTAAATATATTTTCCTATTTATTTGCACTCAACCCCATGAACTACATTCTCATTCATGAAATAAATATGTCATTCCAACTATTTGTTGACTGAGACAATACCATCTCAGATCTTACATGTTCTCACAAATCGAGAAATAAATGAAGTATAAGATTTCAAATCACCACAACTTCCAACATTGAAGTCTGATACTTCACACAACTTTCTTTAAATATTTAATCACTTATCATTTTATGAAAAAAGATAAAGAAAACTATCAGAATTCATGGAGAAAACACAACCACATGAGTTTAAAAGTAAAAATCACGCACACAAATAAGAAATCTAAATTAAAATCAAGTGTAGACGCAAAGATAAACACTTATCTCAAATTCTCTCTACTAAATGTCTTGATGTTTCTTTGAATTCTATTCCTTCTCTCACAATACAAACTAAAATTCAAAATAAAATAAAATAAAATAAAGGTGTTTGGTGACGGCGGTGGGCTGTAAAGTTTGATGGATGANAATAAGAAATCTAAATTAAAATCAAGTGTAGACGCAAAGATAAACACTTATCTCAAATTCTCTCTACTAAATACCTTGACGTTCCTTTGAATTCTATTCCTTCTCTCACAATACAAACTAAAACTCAAAATAAAATAAAATAAAATAAAGGTGTTTGGCGATGGCGATGGGCTGTAAAGTTTAATGGATGGCTGGCCTCTGGAGGTTGGCTTTGATGATCCAAGTCTTCTTTAATAAAAATCCAAAAGGTGTCTTGGTGTTTCTTAAAAAAAGGTGCCTCCATTTAATGAATCGTCTAGAAGTTGCCTCCTCATAAGCCAATTGAATGAATTTTTGTGTTTATGTGCTATTTCCCACTTTTTTATCAAGGGTTGCTTCAAACACCTCTTCAAAAATTCACTCAAATTAAATATATCATCAAGTAACTACTTTTGGCGCTTAAGCGCGGGGTATCTGGCGCTTAGGAGTGGGGTCTCTCANTGGAGGTTGGCTTTGATGATCCAAGTCTTCTTTAATAAAAATCCAAAAGGTGTCTTGGTGTTTCTTAAAAAAGGTGTCTCCATTTAATGAATCGTCTAGAAGTTGCCTCCTCATAAGCCAATTGAATGAATTTTTGTGTCTATGGGCTATTTCCCACTTTTTTTTTATCAAGGGTTGCTTCAAACACCTCTTAAAAAATTCACTCCAATTAAATATATCATCAAGTAACTACTTCTGGCGCTTAAGGGCGGGGTATCTGACGCTTAGGAGCGGGGTCTCTCGCATTTAGGCGTCAAACTGGGCGCTTAGGCGCCCAGTTCATTTTTGCTCCAAATTTGACCCATTTTCACTCATATTAGCATTTTTCATTCATTTTGCAAGAAAAACACACAAATATCTTTCATTAAAGCGCAATATTTAAAAAATATGTATAAAAATGTGTATAAAAACATTATATATTTTAAGTGTGCCACTATGCTTTCTACAACGAGGTAAGAGTCACATTCAATCTCATGAGTGAGAATGTAATCCATGGGGTTAAGTGCAAATAAATAGAAAAATGTACTTTGTTGAATGCAGAATTGAAGATTTTAAGGTTATAAATTAAAATCCCCAATTTGGTTCCGTTGATTGGAAACTAATGCGAGACTGTTAGCCGTCAGACATGGGAGAAGTGAGAGCTATGGAGTGAGAGTCGGTATCCTCCCAACCTAACCACGAAATTAGGGACCAAACTCTGGATTAGTCAATGTTTGGGATTATTCCTATTTGACACAATACAATTTTATATATAATTTTAAATGATTTTAATTACTTCACTAATCATGTACTCATTGTAAAGAAGAAGGATGTTTTCTTAACTTTAAACTTATCATCACAAAACTTTATTTAGTCTTAGTAAGTTTAAATTTAAAGTTTAGAAATTAGATTAGTAAACTTAGTTCTTTTAGTTACATTTCTGTTAGCATTCATTAAACCCATTTTAACCAGTCTTTCTTACTTTAATTTTTATAGTTTGAATATTATGATTTATGTTATTACCATAAGAATTTTCATTTTCCAAACTAAGACTTGATAGTAGTAAACTAGAATCAGCCTAAGAGATTTCTTACTATGCTTCTCTATGGGATAAATACTGAGATTTTTATAGAAAGTCTTATTTTACTTGAAGCGATATATGCAATTGCGTAGAACCTCTAGTGTGTGAACTATTATGGATATTTTACATAACATTTCGATTTTGCGAATTAAATACTAAATATAAATTAGGTCAAGGACTTTTTTTGGAAGCTAAATTACTGCGTAAATTCAGGACGGGTCAAGTTTTTGGCACTGTTATCGGGGATTTAAATTGACATAAAACATGCAGAAAACAACACACACTAGACACACATCAAGTTTTTGACGCCTTTGCCGGGAAAGCTTCGGTAAGAACTTTAGGAGAATTTTAGTTAAACCTGTAAGACTTAGATTTGGGATTTATAGTATTATTATATATTGTGTTTAATTATTGTGTTTATTTTAAAGAAAATCTAAAATACCAAAACTATTTTTTAAATTTGTCATATTAGTTAAGTCTTTAGATTTGTATGCGTAGTTCAGGAGTTGTAAATTTTAAATTTTACAAGTCAAATTTGGAGAGAACTTTTGAGAGAGATTTGAAAAGACTCCATGAATTTAATTCAGAAATGACAGATCAACGATATAATGAATATCCAAATTTGGATTATAATGCTAGTAGCTTTGAAAGAGTAAACCCGAAGAGAGTGACAAATTTTCAAGAATATATGCTTATAATTTTAATTTCTTAGGTTGCAAATATTGAGAGGAAGTTAGATCAATACATAGAAAAATATCCTTAATGAACCCCAATTATTGAGGAAAATTCATTTGGACAATGAATTGAAACAGACAATGGGATACATAATTCTTATTCTGAAAATCATTTGAATTTTAAGTGGAATAATAATTTTGGAGGAGAAAATCAATTTAGGGAAGATAATCAATTTAATCAGACATGTAATTGGAATAGTCAGAGTGAATTTAATGATGACTTTTCTTTTTCTCATAATTTTAACTTCAACCCCCCATAATGAGGAGAATGATTTATTAGAAGAGGTTGTTATTCAAATGGATAGTGAGCTGGAGTGTCAAGGGACCGCAATAAGGAAATTGAAAAATTAACTGGGGTAGATTATTAACTTAATTAATAATCCTCCTCAATTTAACAGCAACCCACAAGATGAGGAGAATGAATTAATGTTAGAAAAGACNTGTGCCGTGAGAGTGAGAGGAAGGCTTTGGAGAAGAGAAGATTTTCTTCTAGGGTTGTAAGAGGAGAGGGAATGTGAGAGATTTTTTCTTTATTACATTTCTAAGAGAAAATTGAGTGTGATTGTAAAGAGAGAAAATGCTTAAAGGGAATTTCTAGGGATTTGTTTGGGAAGGAGTGTGAGATAAGTTGTGTTCTTTTCTTTCTTTATTTTATAAACTTATTTTTATATATGAAATCCGTGTATTGTCGTATCCTTTTCATGAATTCTGAGTAGTCTTATTTATCCTTCTCCTTACAATGAGATTTGGTTTTGTGAAGAATTGATTTTGTTTTATATGATTTTAAATGTCAATAATTTGTGATGATTCAAACTCCGATCTTCATTTACTTTTTGATTTGGAAAATTGAAAGGTTAAAATTTGTTGAGAAACATAAGATTCGAAAGGGTTATGCTTTCTACAACAAGAGTCACATTCAATTTCATGGGTGAGAATGTAATCTATGGGGTTAAGTGCAAATAAATAGAGAAATATACNTTAAAATTTGTTGAGAAACATAAGATTCGAAAGGGTTATGCTTTCTACAACAAGAGTCACATTCAATTTCATTGGTGAGAATGTAATCCATAGGGTTAAGTGCAAATAAATAGAGAAATATACTTTTTTTGGACACATAATTGGATATTTTAATGTGACAGATTAAAATCCCCAATTTGTTCCAGTTGATTAAAAACTAATGCAAGATTGTTAGCCCTCAGGCGAGGGAGAAGTGAGAGCTCTGGACTGAGAGTCGGTATCCTCCCAACCTAACCACAAAATTAGGGACCAAACTCTGGATTAGTCAATATTTTTTATGCACTTGATCGAGGGTAAAGAATAGTATTGCTCATATTTGACACAATNAGCCCTCAGGCGAGGGAGAAGTGAGAGCTCTGGACTGAGAGTCGGTATCCTCCCAACCTAACCACAAAATTAAGGACCAAACTCTGGATTAGTCAATATTTTTTATGCCCTTGATCGAGGGTAAAGAATAATATTGCTCATATTTGACACAAAACAATTATATATATAATTTTAAATGATTTTAATTATTTCACTAACCATGTACTCATTGTAAAAGGGAAGGATGATTTCTTAAATTTGAACTCTTCGTCACAAAACTTTGTTTAGTCTTAGTAAATTTAACTTTGAAGTTTAGAATTTAGTTTAGTAAACTTAGTTATTTTAGTTACATTTATGTTAGCATTCATTAAACACATTTTAACTTGTCTTTCTTACTTTAATTTTTATAGTTTGAATATTGTGATTTATGTTATTATCATAAGAATTTCCATCTTCCAAACAAAGACTTCATAATGGTAAACTAGAATTAGACTAAGAGATTTCTTACTGCGTTTCTTTGTAGGATCGATACTGAGGTTTTTAAAGAAAGCCCTATATTACTTTAAACATTACGTGCACTTGCGTGTACCCTATTGTGTGAACTTTTTTATATATTTTATATAATATTTCAATTTTTCACATTAAATACTTAATATAAATTTGGTCAAGATTTTAGCCATATTTTTGGAAGCTAAATTACTGCATGAGTTTGGGACGGGTCCAATTTTTAACAATGTTATCGGAGATTTAAATTGACATAAAACACGCAGAAAAACAACACACTCCATGACACACCCACCATTGGGACCACTGCTTCCACGACACACCCACCATTATGGTCACTGCCTCCACGACACACTCCTCACCACTTCTATCACATGACTATTTGCGTTTGTATTTGTATGCATGCATGAATAGCGAGCTATGCTCGTAAGTGAGTGGCCCAGTGTTGGTCGCGATTCTTTGACGAACATTACTTGCCGGATCGATCATGGTGAGTGATGTGAATTAAAACATCGAGATTGATACGAGTATGAATGTACTAAGGATCGCCAACCCATATGGGGTACAAGTTATTTTTTTAGGAGCATTTCCAGTTTTGTAGCTAAACCCCATTTTCTCCTCTTTTCCAACGACATCCTGGCCATTACGGTAGGTATAAGTCCCACCTCTCAGATGCTGCAATTCACAGATAGTCATATGATAGAGTTTGCTTCCTTTAACCTTAGGGCTATTGAGGTTCTCATGGATGATGCAACTCACAGATTGTTGTTCGAGGATCTCTAGACGTGTTGGGTCGATTATCTTCATGACTATGTAGACTTAGGGCCTTAGTGACTTGACATGATGGGTCTGCGGTCCCCTGACCTGACTACCTCTACCTTTTAGGGATTCCTCCTCCCTTCTTTTGACTAACTCTGTTGAGCTCTGTCACTCCTCTTGTTTTTGTTGGTATCATCTTCACATCTTGATTATTAAGCTGCTATTCGTTTGGGATACGACGATTTATCCTCTACCTTTTTGTCTCATATGTGCTTTGATGTATCAGGATTCTTCGTCGTCATGATTTGGTTATTTTGTAGGCTCCGTATGCTAATGAGTTCGCTACGTACGTGGGACCATGAAAGACTAACTCTCTACCTCATATTTTAGTGGGAGCTTTGAAAGCATCAGAGCATTCCCTTGAGAAATAACTGACCTTTGATAACCTTTTGTTAATCGTCACTTTAAACGTAAGCATAACTCCTTGGATCAAGAGTATCCTTGGGCAACGCCCAAGAGGTAGTTAACCAAGTGGGTTACGTCCCCTTGGAAGCATTATAGACCCTAAAACGGGCAAACACACTTGAATCTCTTGTTGTGAGTAGTCTACTTAGGTATCCTTTAGCGGATATTGGCCCAAGGTGCTTTTATTTGATCTTGTTTGGACAGACATACTTTACTTTTCATTGAGAGTTCTATTGCGCATAGACTCTCCACATTTTTTCTCTTATTTATTACCTTTATGGTCTTTGTTGTATGTCCGTCTTTTCCGGTTCCTCTCTTCTCTTCATCTTTCACATAATCTGGAAGAGAAACTTATTCGAAAAAAAAGAAGTATACTACGATGGACAAACCAACAACTCCTTTAAAAATAAAAAAGAGAAAGGAACACAAACAGATTGGCTAATCTGTTGGGGAATGAGGCTCTCTCTTGTTTGTGTCTTACAAATTTAGTGCATTTGCAAGATTGATGACTCCTTTGGGAAAGATGCTTTCTCGTCACTACATGAATTTTGCTTATTTCTTTTGGATTCCAGTGTATGCACAAGATTAGCAACTCCAGCGAGGAAGATTCTCCCACTTTCCATATCAAGTTGTTTTTACTATTCTGCGGGTCCCACCAAATTCACAGCTTTGCGGAGCTGCTTGGAGTACTGCATTCTCTCTCTCTTAGGGGGGGTTTCACTTACATTTAAGTGAACTAATTCCTTCCTTTGTAGAGCTTTTTTTGTGTCTGTTAGACCTTGGACTTCAGATCCACGCATTAGTTGCTATGGTTAGTAAGTCAATGCTATTTCGTCATTTTTGTTTCGCTCGACAGTTTGGTTGTTGCATTATCACGTGCATCAATGTCGTTGTACCTTTATTTGATTGAATTTCTTTGGCCTTTCATTGTTTATTAACCACATCTCTTTTTTGCCTTGTAGACATGATGATCGAGAGGATGATTGTGATTGCTGCTGCTGGGGAGGATTATGTTTCCTTCTCACCTGGCATCTTGGGTATGCGAAAGGAGGCCATTAAATTTTTTTCTTTCGAGCACCTAATTGAGATTACTTTGAGTAATCTCATACCCACTGAGACATTTAATTTATGCCCACCCACTCAAAAGGGGAGTCGTGCATATTTAGCCGTTACTTCTGCAGTGGTTTACGTTGAGCCCTCCTCTTATGCAAAGAAGAGGCTACCACCTGATAACGATGCACCGTAGCACTCATCAGTCTTTTACAGTTTGTCGGACTGCTCCCCCGTGTTCTTACAGGTCACTCTGCTAGAGGTAGGCGAGTCTTCTNTGAAAATTAAGAAAATCACTAGAAGAATATTAGATCTAGAAAGAAATAGGAGGAACAAGGATATTAATCAATCTGAAAAGGAAGAGTCGCAAGAAAAAATTAAATTCGAGGGCTTTGTAGGAATCTCTGGATCTGAAAAACATTGGGTGATTGATCAATGATTACTTAAATGGATCCAGGTGGAATCATTTGTCGGGTTGATGACGTTAAACAAACCGCTTTATGGGGCAACCCACCATTATCAGTGTGGTTTGATTTAGTGTGCTAGAGAGTCATGATTGTTAGTGTTGTACTGTGTTTGCTTTAGTATGGAATGATTTGTTTGATTGATGATTGGTGGATGTTTAGAATGTTAGTGGTTTGATTTAATTTTTGTGTGTCATGAGGGAGGTGATTCCTTTACATCTTATTATGGCTAGACTTATATATTCTTTTGCAGTAGTTGGATTGACGAGTCCATTATAATTCAGTTCTCACTCGGACTTAAGTTTTACAAGAGGCATCATTAATTTTAACAGCGACAATTCCATCTCAATTTTGTTACTTTTCTCTGATTTTGTTTTCATTTGATAAAAGTAACTAACATATTTGATGAGTAACATGTGGATGAATTTACACTATCCTTATAACTGCTAGAGGTGTTTAATTATTGGGATAAGGTGATGCCTGAGGTTGGTGCACATGTACCAATATATCAGGAATAATCTTATCTTTAGGATTAGAATCTGCAAAATCATTTATAAGTACCCAATATATCTGTGTAGTGGTTTCGTTTCGAATTGGAAGTAAGTTAGTGAAATGCAATGAGTTAAAGGAAGAATTGACCTCATTTATCATGTGTGTTTATGTTTGTGTTACAATAATATTAAGATTTGGAGAACACAAATATATATATTCTTATGCCGATATCTGTTCTGCTTGTTAGACATTTCTTTCCATTTTATCGAGCATGTTTTAGTTTAGACTTACTTTTTATTGCATATTGTTCTGTCCTGATGATTACTTGTAGATGTTTGTGATAAATAGAATTTCTGAACAGTTTTCTTCCTGCTTATATTTTCTGTATTGAATGTTATACATGTTTAAGNGCTATCTCCACGACACAACCATACTTTGGGCTGCTGCCTCCACAACTCGCCCACACTTTAAATCACTGCCTCTATGACAAACCCACCCACCCTTTCCTTGTGTCATTGCCTTTGCGACATGCTTACCCTTCTGGGTTACTACCTCCACGACACACCCACTCTTTGGGCCACTGCCTTTACGACATGCCCACCCTTAAGGGTAACTACCTCCACGACAACCCATTCCTCAGGCCGCTGCCTTCAAGGCACACCCAACCTTTTGTGTCACTATCTCACCACACACCAATCTTTTGTGACGCTGCCTCCATAGCATGCCTACCCCATTGGGTCAGTGCCTCCATGGCACACCCATCATTTGGGCCGCTGTCTTTACGATATACTCGACTTTTTGGTTCACTACTTCCTTGGTATACTCACCCTTTGGATCCCTGCCTTTACGACACAACATTTTCTTGGGTCACTGCCTTCATGACACGCTCACCCTTTCAGGTCACCGCATCCATGACATACCCATTCCTCGGGTCGCTACCCCCATGACCTGCCCACCCTTCCGAGTCACTACCTCAATGGTGCACCCATCCTTTCGGCCACAACCTCCACAATATGCTCAATCTTTTAGGTCACTGTTTTCATGACACACCCAACCTTTGGGCCACTGCCTTCAAGACACACCCACCTTTGCAGGTCACTGCATGCATGGATAATGAGCCAGACTCGATAGATGAGTGAACCCATGTTGGTCGCGATGCCTTAACTGGGAGCATTCCCCTGCAAAGTAATTGTCATTTGATAGCCCTATGTTAGTCGTCACTTTAAATGTAAGCATAAATCCTCAAATCAATAGTATTTTTGAGCAATCCTCAATATATAATTCACTAAGTGAGATGCATTGAGAGCACTCTAGACCCTAAAACAGACGAACATAAATCACTAATTTTTGGTAGTCTATATAGGTATTCTTTTATGAATATTGATCTAAGGTGCTTTCGCCCGATTTTTTTTTGGCGAACATACTTGACCTATCATTGCGAGGTTTTTCACACATAAGCTCTTCATGTTCTTTATCTTATTTTTTGTTTTTGTTATATGCTCGTCTTTTCTGATTCATCTCTTCTCCTCATCATTCACACAATCTGAAAGAGAGACTTATTCATAAAAGGAAAGTATATGACGATAGACAAACTGATAACTCCTTTAAAAATAAAATAGAAAACGAAACACAAATAGAAACTCTAATGTGGTTTCGAGCTCCGGTAAAGTTCCGACAAAGTTCTGAGCTTCGGTGAAGTTACGGCAAGGCCCGCCCCACGCTTTCTCTAAAGAAGGAAGAAGCTCTCTTTTAGAAGGCGAGTCTGCAAGATTCTGCAATGTTTTGAGCTCCGATGAAGTTCTAGTGAAGCTTCGACGATCTTTCCACAAACTAGCAAGAAGCTCCTTTTTAGCANTTACCTACTTTATATATATATATATATATTATGCTTAATTTTAATGATTTTTAATGGTATTACACTTTAAAATAATGTATTTTGCATATTTTTAATTTCAGGTACAAGAAATGGACTTTTGGAGAAAATGAAGCAAAAATAGTGCAATTTGGAGTAAAATCGAGCAAGAAAGAAACTTCTAACTTGACACAATTCGATATGTCTTTCTATGCTTAATCTACTTTACATTTCTCACATGTTTTTAAATAAAATTACAATTTAAAGAAATGTTGTTTTCATGCTTATTTTGTAGGTATATCTGTTAGGAGCGAAATTGAACTGAAATGTGGCGAAGCGGAGCTGAAACAGAGCCAAACGAAACAAAATGGTGGAGCTGTTGCAGGGTGGCGCCTGAGGCGCCAGAGACGATATAAAACAGATTTAGGCGGTTCATGATGAATTTTGAGCGGATTTTGAACGCTCCAAATGATTTAAACGCCCCATGAAGTGATTCAATGCATCTATATACTTTGGAAGACCTTTTAATGAAGGGATATGTCTCTTGAATGAATGGACATTTCTTTTGGGATTCAAAAGATGTGACTTTTGGAGAGATTTTGGGAAGAATTTTTTAATTCTTTTTGAAAGGAGGTGACCTCTAATTAAAAAGGAGAGGAGTCTAAGGCATGAGTGTGCCGTGAGAGTGAGAGGAAGGCTTTGGAGAAGAGAAGATTTTCTTCTAGGGTTGTAAGAGGAGAGGGAATGTGAGAGATTTTTTCTTTATTACATTTCTAAGAGAAAATTGAGTGTGATTGTAAAGAGAGAAAATGCTTAAAGGGAATTTCTAGGGATTTGTTTGGGAAGGAGTGTGAGATAAGTTGTGTTCTTTTCTTTCTTTATTTTATAAACTTATTTTTATATATGAAATCCGTGTATTGTCGTATCCTTTTCATGAATTCTGAGTAGTCTTATTTATCCTTCTCCTTACAATGAGATTTGGTTTTGTGAAGAATTGATTTTGTTTTATATGATTTTAAATGTCAATAATTTGTGATGATTCAAACTCCGATCTTCATTTACTTTTTGATTTGGAAAATTGAAAGGTTAAAATTTGTTGAGAAACATAAGATTCGAAAGGGTTATGCTTTCTACAACAAGAGTCACATTCAATTTCATGGGTGAGAATGTAATCTATGGGGTTAAGTGCAAATAAATAGAGAAATATACTTTTTTGGACACATAATTGGATATTTTAATGTGACAGATTAAAATCCCCAATTTGTTCCAGTTGATTAAAAACTAATGCAAGATTGTTAGCCCTCAGGCGAGGGAGAAGTGAGAGCTCTGGACTGAGAGTCGGTATCCTCCCAACCTAACCACAAAATTAAGGACCAAACTCTGGATTAGTCAATATTTTTTATGCCCTTGATCGAGGGTAAAGAATAATATTGCTCATATTTGACACAAAACAATTATATATATAATTTTAAATGATTTTAATTATTTCACTAACCATGTACTCATTGTAAAAGGGAAGGATGATTTCTTAAATTTGAACTCTTCGTCACAAAACTTTGTTTAGTCTTAGTAAATTTAACTTTGAAGTTTAGAATTTAGTTTAGTAAACTTAGTTATTTTAGTTACATTTATGTTAGCATTCATTAAACACATTTTAAGTTGTCTTTCTTACTTTAATTTTTATAGTTTGAATATTGTGATTTATGTTATTATCATAAGAATTTCCATCTTCCAAACAAAGACTTCATAATGGTAAACTAGAATTAGACTAAGAGATTTCTTACTGCGTTTCTTTGTAGGATCGATACTGAGGTTTTTAAAGAAAGCCCTATATTACTTTAAACATTACGTGCACTTGC
>JXCR01141782.1:3301-31009 GCA_002079205.1 Phalaenopsis hybrid cultivar | reverse complement strand
TCAAAATTCTCCATAATAAATAATTCAATTTAAGGCTAAAAATAACACAAATTTTCACAAAAACAAACTTATATTAATTCACAAACAAGTACAAACACATTTAACACTTCGTTCTCTCTCGAAATATCCTTGGATGAGAAAATTTTCTTAAGTACAAAACACTTAACACACATTTACAATTAAACACATAACTGACACAAACACTAAACACAAGACATAAACACTAACACACTAAAAAACATGACTCCAAACACAAAATTCTTAACACTTAACTTAATGCCACTCTTCATTAGAAAAAACAAATTCTTGTCTCTCAGTAGTCTCTTAAGGAATATAGAGTTGATAAAACGGACGGTGGTGATGAGCTCTAATACTATCATCTTCGATTCACTTTTTTCTTAAGGAACATCACCTTATCTGCTTCCTCTACATAATTGGTATGGTTGAATTGCATCTTAAGTTTCCACCCAAAATGTTCTAGATGAGCATGAAATTCAAGCTCCTTAGTCTCTAATACATATATAGCATTCTCCATCTGGTTAATCTTCTATGATATCCTTTTAATATTAATGGATAAGAAATCGTTATACATCTCCTGTGCACTTTGACTAATGAACTTCTTCCTCATGGCTTCTTCCTTCTTCTTCAAATCCAACTCCCATGAAGACATTTTCTCTAAATCTCTCTCGTTCTTAGACTTTTACGGATAAAAATAATCCAGGGTGAAATTCCTTCACAAACCCCTTCTATTTATAGGCCTAACTCCCCATCATAACTTCTAGGAATAACTAGAAACTGCCAAGACATGTTTATTCCAAATAAATTGCAGTTACACCTTCTAGAAATCAAAATTTGCACATGTGATTAAATTGTCGTGCTTAAGCACTGAATCTGGCGCTTAAGCGCCAGTGCACATTTTTGCACTAGTCAACATAACTTTTAAATTCCTATTCTAACATGTCTAAGTCACTAAATAAAGTCTAAAAATCATTACTAGCACATAATAAACTCACAAATACTACCCTAAATTTCTTAATCAGACTTAAAACAACAATCAAAGCAAAAACACACTGATAACTATGGGTTGCCTCCCACAAAACACTTGGTTTTACGTCGTCAGCTCGACATAACCAGTGCTTATTCTGGTTGACCCAACATCATTCCATCATTATATTTATGTCGATCCCTTATATAATAAGGTTTCAGTCTATGTCCATTCACTTTAAAATTTTCTCAGAATTAGGATCTTTAATATCCATAGCTCCATAAGGATAAACTTTTATCACAACAAATAGCCCCATCCACCTGAACTTAAGTTTGCCTGGAAGTAATCTTAACCTTGCATTATATAGCAAAACTTGTTGCCCTGGCCAAAAATTTTTAGTAAGAATCTTTCAATCATGCCACATTTTCATCTTTTCTTTATAAATCTTAGCACTCTCATAAGATTCATTCCTTATCTCTTCAAGCTCATTTAATTGTAATAATCTTTTCTCACCAGCATCTCTTAAATTATAATTCAACTCTTTAATAGCCAAATATGCTTTATGCTCAAGTTCAACTAATAAGTGGCAAGTTTTCCCAAATATTAGCCTATGTGGGGACATTCCTATAGGAGTTCTATATGCAATATTATAAGCCCACAAAGTATAGTCAAGTTTGACTGACCAATCCATTTTTATTAGATTTATATATTTTTGCATAATTCTTTTAATTTTTTGATTGTNAGTGTCCTCTTTTGATTCTTCAATTTCTTCTCTCTCTACTTCAATCTCTTTTTGAACCCTACCTTCCAACTCCCTTCCGCTTCTAAGTTGTATGGCTTTAACTTGTTCTTTATTCTGGTTTTTTGGATTTGATTCAGTATTACTAGGAAGTGCTCCTTGAGATCTATTACTTAATGAACTTGTGATTTATCTAAGTTGAATCTCAATATTTCTAATTGTAGCTCCTTGACTTTGTAAATTATTACCCATTTGGGACACCACTTCTTCTAAAGATAACTTCTTCTCCTTAAACTGTTTATCTCTATTGATTCCTGGAGGATAAGTAGATCTATAATTACTATTCCCTTGATTTNGAATCTCAATATTTCTAATTGTAGCTCCTTGACTTTGTAAATTATTACCCATTTGGGACACCACTTCTTCTATAGATAACTTCTTCTCCTTAAACTGTTTATTCTATTGATTCCTGGAGGATAAGTAGATCTATAATTACTATTCCCTTGATTGTTCTAATTTCCCAATGGGTTTACTTGGTCATTTCTCTATTGTTGATTATTACCACCCGAATTGTTATTCCAATTAAAGTTGGGATAGATCTTCCAACCTGGGTTATAATAATTAGAATATGGGTTATTTTGCTTATTATTAATGGCATTCAAAGTTTCTAAAGATGCTTGAGAAACTACCATTTGACCTATTGAATTCTCTTCAATCATGGAATTTGGTTGAGAAAAATTCATTTCAAATTGGTCTAACTTCCTTGAAATTACAGCAACTTGATTTGTTAACATAATAAATGCATCAGTTTCATGAATATTTGCTACTTTCTTTGGATTCACCCTCTCGGAAGGCGTTTGAAAATTATTGGTAGTCATCTCTTCAATTAAAGCAAGTGTCATGAACTTGTTTTGACATCGATGAACCACTAGCAGCAACATCGGTGATAGATCTAAGAGAACCAATTAATCCATTATAAAAGGTTTAAATTATTAACCAATCTGTNTATAACATTCATCATCTTTACCTTTTGTAGGGTATTTTATTAATTTTAAAATGTCAAAAGTAACAGTTTGATTATTGACGTGCATTGTTAATTCCCCTTTCTGCACATATTNGATGATATAAATGGTCCCATGAAATCTAATCCCCAAACATCAAATATTTCAACTTCTAGCATATAATTGTGGAGTATCTCATTTCCTCTATAAATATTGCCTACTCTTTGACATCTATCATAAGTTTTGATATAAGCATTAACATCTCTAATAACTGTAGGCCAATAAAATCCAGATTGTAGAATTTTGTATGTTGTTTTATCAAGACCAAAATGTCCCCCAAAATCAAAATTTAGGCCAATAGAATCCAGATTGTAAAATTTTGTATGGTTTTTTATCAACACCAAAATGTCCCCCAAAATCAGAATTATTACATTTTTGGGATAATTTATAAGTTTCTTCTAATTGTACACATCTTTGAATGATCAGATCCTTTCCTTGTTTATATAAATATGGGTCATTCAAAAAATAAGTCTTAGCTTTAGAAATAAATTTTCTCATTTGTTGGTATGTCATTCCAAAAGTTTAAGATCACTAACAATATAGTTCACAATGTCGGCAAACCACGGAACACGCCACTCACTTACAGTGAACAATTTTTCATCTGGAAAAATGTTCATTAATTTCTTTTTCAAAACAAAGTGGTTTTTCTAATTCAAACCTGGAAAAATGATCAGCAATTTGATTTTCATTTCCCTTCCGATCTACTATTTTAAAATCAAACTCTTATAAAAGAAGAATTCATCTTATAAGTCTCGATTTAGTATCCTTCTTTTTCATTAAGTACTTAATAGCAGAATGATCTGAATGCACTATTCAATGAGTTTCAGCCAAATATGATCTAAATTTATCAAAGGCATATACTACTGCTAATAACTCTTTTTTAGTTATTTTTGAGTTTCTAAGAGACTTTTACTAGCATAATAATAACTTTAAAAATTTTATCATATCTTTGTCTTAAAATAGCTCCAATAGCATAATCACTTGCATCACACATAAGTTCTAAATGTTTTTCACAATTTGGTGAAACTATTATTGCTGCAGTGATAAATTTTCTTTTAATAATTTAAAAGCTTTTAGGCATTCCTCATCAAAATTGAAAATTGCATCTTTCTCCCGTAAATGGCATAAAGGCTTAGCAATCTTAGAAAAGTTCTTAATATATCACCTGTAGAATCAAGCATGTCCTAAAAAACTCCTAAGTTCCCTTACATTTGTTTGATAAGATAAATTAGCGATCACATGAATTTTAGCAGGATCTACTTCCATACCATTTTCTGATATTTGATGACCTAATACAATTCCTCTTGCTAGGATTAATTGGCATTTTTCCTAGTTAAGGACTAAATTTGTTTCTTCACAACCCTTAAGAACTTTAGATAAATGTTCTAAACACGAGTCAAATGAAGTTCCAAACACTAAAAAGTCATCCATAAAGACTTCAATCTCTTTTTCAATTATATCACAAAAAATTGTCATCATACATCTTTGAAATGTAGCAGAGGAATTAAATAAACCAAAGGGCATTCTTCTAAAAGCAAAAGTACCATAAGGACTAGTAAATATTGTTTTCTCTTGATCCTCAGGAAATATTTGAATTTGGTAATAACCGGTATATCCATCCAGTAAATAAAAGTATTTATGCCCAACTAGTCTATCCATCATTTGATCTAGAAAGGTGACCACTATATCCATCCAGAAAATAAAAGTATTTATGCCCATCTAGTCTATCCAACATTTGATCTATAAAGGGTAGTGGAAAATGATCTTTCCTAGTGGCAAGATTTAATTTTCTATAATCAATGCATATTCACCACCCTATAACGTGATCTTTCCTAGTGAAGATTTAATTTTCTATAATCAATGCATATTCGCCACCCTCTAACTTATCTAGTAGGTATTAACTCATTATGCTCATTCACAGTTACAATTACTCCTCCTTTCCTAGGAACACAGTGAATTGGACTAACCCATGCACTATCTGAAATAGGGTAAATAATTCCAGCATCTAACCACTTTAAAATTTCTTTCTTAACAACCTCTTTCATAACAGGATTTAATCTCCTTTGTGGATCAGCCCTGGGTTTACATTTTTCTTCCAGATTAATTATATGCAAACAAATTGAAGGACTGATTCCTTTAATATCAGCAATTATCCATCTGAAGGCTTTCTTAAAATTTTTCAGAATTTTCATCAGCTTTTCTTCTTCTTCCTTTGTTAACTTCAAGGAAATTTTAATAAGTAAAGTAGAGGAACCTCCTAAAAAGGCATATTTTAACTGTTTAGGAAGTAGTTTCAACTCATGTTCTTGGGTTATTCAATAGATTGATAAAATGATTTATCTTTGTCTATCGTGTCCAAAATTTCAAAACTTTCTTGAACATAACTTGAAACTTCCTTAAAAAGGTTTACACATTGATCCTCTTCTTGCTCATGTTCCAAATCTTTTTCTTCAGATTTTTCTTCATAAGTAGGCTTGAAATGGAATTCGCTCGGATAATTTATAACATCCATTCTATAGCATTCATCATCTTTACCTTTTGCGGGGTATTTTATTAATTTTAAAATGTTAAAAGTAACAGTTTGATCATTGATGTGCATTGTTAATTCCCCTTTCTGATCATATTAACAGTTTGATCATTGACGTGCATTGTTAATTCCCCTTTTTGCACATCTATCATTGCTCTTCCTAGCTAGGAAACGCCTCCCCAAAATGATAGGTATCTCTTTATCTTCCTCCATATCTAGCACAATAAAATCAACAGGAAGGATAAATTGATCAACTTTCACTAGGACATCTTCTATAACTCCTTTAGAATAGGTTATTAAACGATCTGCTAACTACAAATTTGCAGTAGTAGGGGTTATTTCTCCTAATCTGAATCTGTTAAATATTGATAATGCATAAGGTTAATTCTTGCACCTAAATCACATAAAGCTTTCTCATAAAATATGTCTCCTATTGCACATGGAATTGTAAAGCTACTAGGATCTTTAAACTTTTTAGGAAGTTTCTTCTGAATTATAGCACTGCACCCCTCAATAAGTGCAACGCTCTCATTATCTTCAAACTTCCTTTTCTGTTGAGAATATCCTTCATAAACTTTACATAGCTTGACTCATTATCTTCAAACTTCCTTTTTCTGTTGAGAATATCCTTCATAAACTTTACATAGCTTGGAATTTGTTCTAAGGCTTCAGCAAATGGAATATTGATTGTAAGCTTCTTAAATATTACCATAAACTTTAAAAATCGCTTATCCAACTTCTGTTGTCAAAGTCTGTAAGGAAATGGAGGTTTTGGCAGAGAAATAGGTCTTTCAGAATCTTTCGGAGCGTCCTCTTTTGATTCTTCAATTTTTCTCTCTCTACTTCAATCTCTTTTTGAACCCTACCTTCCAACTCCCTTTCGCTTCTAAGTTGTATGGCTTTAACTTGCTCTTTATTCTGGTCTTTTGGATTTGATTCAGTATAACTAGGAAGTGCTCATTGGGATCTATTACTTGATGAACTTGTGATTTACCTAAGTTGATTCTCAATATTTCTAATTGTTGCTCCTTGACTTTGTAACTGATTACCCATTTGGAACACCACTTCTTCTATAGATAACTTCTTCTCCTTAAACTGTGTATTTCTATTGATTCCTGGAGGATAAGTAGATCTATAATTATTATTCCCTTGATTATTCCAGTTTCCCAATGGGTTTACTTGGTTGTTCCTCTATTGCTGATTATTACCACTCAAATTGTTATTCCAATTAAAGTTGGGATGGATCTTCCAACCTGGGTTGTGGAATATGGGTTATTTTGCTTATTATTTATGGCATTCAAAGTTTCTAATGATGCTTGAGAAACTACCATTTGGCCTAATGAGTTCTCTCAATCATGGAAATTGGTTGAGAAAAATTCATTCCAAATTGGTCTAACTTCCTTAAAATTGTAGAAACTTAGGAAATTGGTTGAGAAAAATTCATTCCAAATTGGTCTAACTTCCTTGAAATTGTAGCAACTTAATTTGTTAACATAATAAATGCATCAGTTTCATGAATATTGGCTACTTTCTTCGGATTCACCCTCTCAGAAGGCCATTGAAAATTATTGGTAGTCATCTCTTCAATTAAAGCAAAAGCGTCATGAAATAGTTTTGACATTGATGAACCACCACCAGCGGCATCGCTAATAGATCTAAGAGAATCAATTAATCCATTATAAAAGGTTTGAATTATTAACCAATCTGGTGTGGCATGGTGTGGACACTTTCTTAAGAGTTCTTTAAATCATTACCATGCTTCATAAATAGATTCCCCTTCAAATTGATTAAAAGATGTAATATCATTTCTAAGCTTCGCAGTTTTTGATGGTGGAAAATATTTAGCATGGAATTTTTATGTTAAATCACCCCAAGTTCTGATAGATCTAGGTGCTAACGAATTCAACCACATCTTTGCTTTATCCATCAGTGAGAAGGAAACAACAAAATTTTTATGGCATCATCTGAAACACCATCGTATTTAAATGTTGCACACAATTCTAAAAAATTGGTAAGATGTAAATTTGGATCTTCAGTTGGTGATCTCCCAAATTGATTATTTGATACCATTTGGATAATAGTAGGTTTAAGCTCGAATGAATTAGCCACTACAGTATGTTTCAAAATACTACAATGAAGTTCATCTACAATAGGGTTGGCATAATCTCTTAAAGGTCTAAACTCTTGATGAATTTCAGCATTCTAGTTATTTTGGTTTGTCATTTCTGTAACTTTTTTAGATTTTTCCAAGATTTTTAATTTATTTGATTTTTCTAATTTTTCTAATAGTTATTTCTAATTCAGAATCGTAGGGCACTAGTCCTTCAGAACCTGAACTTCGCATACACTAACATAAAATAAAATAAAACATACACAATACAATACAATATTTAAAGTTTAACTAATACTTTATAAAAATAGAAATTTACTCAGTTTTCGATCCCCAAAAACGGCGCCAAAAACTTGGTACACGTACTTAATACTTATGCACAGTATAGCAATAGTTCAGATGGTATTTTTCACTAATATTTCCTTATTTTGAACCAAAACCAAAAACTAGATCTTGAATAAAAATAAGAATTTAACTTTTTAATTTATATATATTTAAATTGAGATACTACTCAAGTATACATATCGTTATCAAGTAATATATGACTTTTTGATTAAGACTTGAATATCGAACCCATATGGAAGATTATGCAATATGCACTTTCTAGAAAGTTTTTCTATTTTTAAAAAAGATAGTTACTTAAACTAAAAATGATTTTTGTAGGAATTTAAAATTTAAATATTTTTGGTATTTTTGATATTTTAATAAAACAGTAAAAAGATAACTAAAGTTCTTGTAGAAGAAAAGTACTTTAATATGAAAATATCTTTCTTCTTATCATGAATCAGTAATAAGTATAAGAATTCTGTTGTGAAAGTATGCAAATTGTGTTTGAAAATATCTTTCTTCTTATCATGAATCAGTAATAAGTATAGGAATTCTGTTGTGAAAGTATATTTTGGTATTTTTGATATTTTAACGAAACATAACAATTTAAAAAGATAACTAAAGTTTTTGTAGAAGAAAAGTACTTAATATGAAAACTTCTTATCATGAATCAGTAATAAGTATAGGAATTCTGTTGTGAAAGTATGCAAATTGTGTTGTGTTAAAAAGATAACTAAAGTTTTTGTAGAAGAAAAGTACTTAATATGAAAATATCTTTCTTCTTATGTGAATCAGTAATAAGTATAGGAATTTTGTTGTGGAAGTATGCAAATTGTGTTGTGCCAAATAAAAGCAATAATATTCTTCACCCTTACTAGAGATGTTATAAAGAACATTAGCTAATTTAAGGTTTAAATAGTACTGAAAGACCGGCTAGGCAGGGAAGATACTAGCTCTCACTCTAGAGTTCCCTCGATTCCCTCCACCAGGGGGCTAACACGAAGGCAGGGAAGATACTAGCTCTCACTCTAGAGTTCCCTCGATTCCCTCCACCTGAGGGCTAAAATTATCATATCAGAACCTAAAATAATATACCAAGTTAGGGGCTTTAACCTGTCGCTTTAAGAACGTCTACACCCATCAATGAATATTTCCCTATTTATTTGCACTCAATCATATGAATTACATTCTCATTCAAACAACCTCATGTGATTCTCTCCAATTGTTGACTGAGATAATACCAGCCCAGTTCTTACATGTTCTCACAACAAATTTTAACATCTAGATTGGTCAAATCAAGAAGTAAATGAAGTGCATGGATTTAAATCATCACAACTTCTTCCAACATTAAAGATCAATACTCTTCACAACTTCTATCCAAAACTTATTTATTTATTATTTTAAGAAGAAAGTTAAAGAACTCAGAATCCATGGAGAAAACAAAACCACACTTTAGTTTAAAAGTAGAAATCATTGTCAAATCAAAATCCATGGAGAAAACAAAACCACACTTTAGTTTAAAAGTAGAAATCATTGTCAAACCAATAAGAAGTCTCACAAATTCCATCCAAAACTTAATTACTTATCATTTTAAGAAGAAAGATAAAGAAAACTACTCATTTTATCCATTACTTAATTACTTATCATTTTAAGATGAAAGATAAAGAAAAATACTCAAAATCCTAACACTTTAATTACTTATCATTTTAAGGAGAAAGATAAAGAAAACTACTCATAATCCATGAAAAAGAAACACACTTTAGTTTAAAAGAAGAAATCTTGTCAAACCAACAACAAGTCTCGATTAAAACCAAAAGTAGTCTAAAACAAAAAGATAAAAAAGTCTCAATTAAAACAAAAAGTAGAATTACTTATCATTTTAAGGAGAAAGATAAAGAAAACTACTTAAAATCCTTCCATCCAACACTTAATTACTTATCATCTTAAGAAGAAAGATAAAGAAAATTACTCAGAATCCATGGAGAAAATACTCAGAATCCATGGAGAAAACAAAACCACACTTTAGTTTAAAAGTAGAAATCATTGTCAAATCTCATAATCCATGGAGAAAATAAAATCACACTTTAGTTTAAAAGTAGAAATCATTGTCAAACCAATATTTATGGAGAAAATAAAACCACACTTTAGTTTAAAAGAAGAAATTATTGTCAAACCAACAATATTGTATGGAGAAAACAAAACCATACTTTAGTTTAAAAGTAGAAATCATTGTCAAACCAACAATACATTAATTAAAACTAAAAGTAGTCTTTTAGTTTAAAAGAAGAAATCATTGTCAAACCAACAACAAGTCTCAATTAAAACCAAAAGTAGTAGTTTAAAAGTAGAAATCATTGTCAAACTAACAACAAGTCTCAATTAAAACCAAAAGTAGTCCGTTTAAAAGAAGAAATCATTGTCAAACCAACAACAAGTCTCAATTAAAACCAAAAGTATTCTAAAACAAAAAGATAAGAACTTATCTCAAGTCCTCCACCCAACTCTTAAAGTTCCTTTGAATCTATTCTCATTTACAATTACTCAAAAAAAGAACAAAAAAGATAAAGTAAATAAAAAGTGGTTCCTAAAAATATCTCCGAACAAACTCCCCAAAGAAGAAAGTTCAAAACTTGCCAATATTTTCAGGACCCTTTTCTAAGTTCTCTCTTTTTTCTTTTATAGTTTTCCAAGAGGTTCCTTAGGATCTCTTCAAAATGTGTCTTGATTCGATGTATTTTCCCAAGAGACGCATCCTTTCATGTTAATTTTCATCCATGGTGGTTACAACCACCTATTAAGCTAATGGGTTCCTCAAAAAACTTTTTGAAATTCATGAAAACCGATTTTACTCATCTAGTAACTACCACTGGTGCTTAAGCACAGGGTCTCAGCGCTTAGGCGCGGCCTTCTCTGTTTTACCGGCGCTTAAGCGCTGGATCTAGCGCTTAGGCTCCAAAAATTCTTTTGCACAAGTTTTCACCTTTTTACTCCAAATTTGATCCTTTTTCACTTCTTTAAGCATTTTTTTCATTTTTTCTTGTATCTGCAAGAAAAACACAAAAATACCTTCCATTAAAGTCAATGTCTCAAAAATAGGTATGAAAATGTGTCTAAAAACACTATATAGTTTAGGTGTATTAGTAGTCCAGGATTGATCTATATTTGTTCGCAAGCTTATCAAGTTGTAACAACATCAGAAAAGATTCTAGATGTCCTTAATGTACCTATAAGATAGAAATATATCAGTAATAGTTTCCTACTCGCTTCAACCTAAAAGGCAAAGGGAAGGATGGAGTAAGCCTTTAATTTACAGGACATCATTTTTTGGTAGAAATGAGTGCATAGTTCTCCACGTAAGAAAAAAAAGAAATAGAAAATTTTGAGCAAAAATTCATTACCCATTTAAGTTTCATGGACATACGAGGATGTTGATTATTAAGTTTCATAGTAAAAATTTTTGTAAGGGGAGAGTCTATATTTTCTTTAAAGAATAGTTCATCATTATTGCTTAAAGAAATAAGAATTTTTTCAATAAAGGATACAACCTGTAACTTGAGCAATTCATTTCATTTATTGAAATCCCATGTATCATTTTTTCAACACTCCTCAACCTTGAAGTTAATATCAAAATTCCCCCACTAGGTATCAGCAAGTGGTCCAAGGAGGAGCAATCATCAAACTAGAAGTAGAGCTTACACTCTCTTAATGATGGGTCTTACAATAGTATTTCCTCATCATCATATCAGGCCATAAAGAGTTACCAATTCTAAATTTGATCCAAAGTTTGATTAAATTTATCTTCATAGATTCCTCAAAGGATCTTCAGCCTAGTCCCCTAGTAGTGATAAGCTTACATAATTACTTCCAATTCATCCTATGAATTCTAGATGATTGAAAACTCCCCTAAAATTTATTGAATAGTCATTCTAATATAAGCATAATAANGCCTAGTCCCCTAGTAGTGATAAGCTTACATAATTACTTCCAATTCATCCAATGAATTCTAGATGATTGAAAATTCCACTACAATTTATTGAATAGTCATTCTAATATAAGAATAATAATTTTAAGCATCTTAGAAATATGCATTGAGTCAAATGAAATGGTTGTTAGAGTTTTTTTTTTTTGAAGAGTAATCCTACCCCCAAGAGAAAGAAATTGTTTTCTCAAGAGGAATGTTTTTTGCATTAATTTTTAAGAAAATATTCTCAAATATACAACACATTTTTCTTCCCTTTATTAACTTCTACTCCAAGGTAGGACATGGGCAGATGACTTTTTGAAAAACATGTGAACTCAATTATCTAAAGCTTCTTATATGTATTATGTGTTTTTTAATGTTTTTGAGTCTTGTAGCTTTTCATATTAGCACCTACAATATTTCAGAGTTAAGTTTCAATATTAGAACTTTCAACCAGTAAGTCTTTTCTTTATGTATTAAATGTTTTCTTTNAAGAAAATATTCTCAAATATACAACACATTTTTCTTCCCTTTATTAACTTCTACTCCAAGGTAGGACATGGGAATATGACTTTTTGAAAAACATGTGAACTCAATAATCTAAAGCTTCTTATTATGGGGAACATTCTTTCCAGCATAAAAATCACATTTAGTTCTATTGAAAACAAATTTATAGACTTCTCAAAATTATAGAATAGATGAAACACCTTTTTGACTGAATTTTAACTAGCATTTGTAAAAACTATAAGATCATCATCTTAAGCCAATGTGATATATAAAATTTTCCATTGCTGCCAAAGAAAGGTTGAGGATTCTTGAAAAATAAATCCTTCAAACATCTTGATAAGTAATTATATGCCATTACAAATAAAGTTGAGAAGAGAGGATCACTTTTCCTTATACCTCTATTTGCATTGAAGTAACCATGCTTGTTTCCATTAATTAGAATGGAATATATATTATTCTTTAAAATCATATTGATTAATAAATAAAGAACATTAAAGAACCCCGTAGCCCGAAGCATCGCAATGATAAAATCCCATGAGATAGATTCATAAGATTTTTTAATTTCCATCATGAATATNTGTTTCCATTAATTAGAATGGAATATATATTATTCTTTAAAATCATATTGATTAATAAATAAAGAACATTACAGAACCCCGTAGCCCGAAGCATCTCAATGATAAACTCCCATGAGATAGATTCATAAGATTTTTTAATTTCCATCATGAATAACAAATTACATCCTCTACATGTTTTATCCATACCCAATGTGAGCTTCTGAGTAATGAGTATTATCAACAATGTTCTTCCATTGATGAAAGCAAATTAAAAATGGCTACTAAGTTTATTTAGATATGGTTGAATTCTAGAAACCATAATCTTATTTATAATTTTAGATATTACAATTGAAAGGCTAATTGGTTAAAGATCAAACNAGCAGATTAAAAATGGCTACTAAGTTTATTTAGATATGGTTGAATTCTAGAAACCATAATCTTATTTATAATCTTAGATATTACAATTGAAAGGCTAATTGGTTAAAGATCAAATCATTGAGTGAAATATGGAGTCTTGCAACATGTTTTAATTAGTTATATTTTATTGTTTAGATAATTCTTATTAAAAGAGTTTGAATGAAAGGAACTACCTCACATGCTACTCTATCAACAGAAAAATTTTGAATAATCAAGTACGTATGAATGTATCGTAGTGTAGAATACTTTAGCTAAATGCTATTGTGGAAATATAATTGCTCATCTACAGCCAAAAAATTTCATCATATGAATGATTTATCTGAATATGAAACNTGCAACATGTTTTAATTAGTTATATTTTATTGTTTAGATAATTCTTATTAAAAGAGTTTGAATGAAAGGAACAACCTCACATGCTACTCTATCAATAGGAAAATTTTGAATAATCAAGTACGTATGAATGTATCATAGTGTAGAATACTTTAGCTAAATGCTATTGTGGAAATATAATTGCTCATCTACAGGCAAAAAATTTCATCATATGAATGATTTATATGAATATGAAATTAATTGAATGATTTTTGAGGTAGAAAATTCACGTGGGTAACTTCTTAGGTCTCCACCAATCTTTAAAAGAGACTATGAATTGTCATCTTCATTGGTATTATATCGTTAACATTAAACATGAAATAATTTAATTGCTAGAAAGAACATGTAAATGCTAGAAAGAACATAATATATTATTTCATCATTCAAAAACACAAGTTCAATATGATGAATGTTAAGGACCTCATTCGATACCAAAAAAATTCATCCTAGGANTTAATCTTCAATCAATTATCAGAATTTGTATTTACGATGCGTTAGACAGAAGATATAGTTTTTTATAGGTATGTGAAACAAGGTTCGGATTATGATATTTAGATAATGTTTATCCTCCACAAATGAAAACCTAAAATGTTATTTCAAATTGTAACATAATTTTAAGTTTTTTAGAATTTATCGTAAAATGATTATAATTATAATTTTCTTCGAGTTTTTGTAACTTTTTTCTTGTAAAATACTTCTATTTTAATTTTATTTTTTATTTAAAAAATATATAAAATAACTCGCATTTAAATTTAGTTAATGTACATCCAAAATATATCAGCATTGATCTTGATGGGATATGATTGACCAAGAATGAGAGTACGATGAAGAATGGTCAGCTGACAGAAGATCTCTTACATGAGATCGACCGAATATGTTCAAATCAAATCAGCAAAGCTAAATTCGACCAAACCATGAGATGAACGAAAGAAGACTGAAGGATACTGGAACAAATTGTCCAGTTAGATACAAGGCCAAAGGATGTTCAAGTCAACTATCACGGTAGAGAAGATTCAAAGAAGAATCGGTCAGAGATTATTTTATGAATAAGATAAGATTTACGTGAAGAATTTCATTACTATTAACTCCACTCTTTATCTCTCTTTGTGTCTCACTCCCTCCTTATTTTCGCTCTATTCCTTTGATTTCATTAACAAGCGTCAATTTTACGTGATTTTACATGTTCTTTTCCCTGAATTTTACTTAATTTTTTCACTTATTTATCACAGAATTATACTTAGAAATATTTTTCATCGATGTTGTGAATGTTACTGAGGTTGAATTCAAACAGTTTAAAACAAGAAAAACCAGTATAACAACGGCCTGAAGCGATGTGACAACATCTGGAGGCTATGTGACCAGTCAATATGTTTGATAGTAGTGGCGTGACCACGCCACATTTATAGGCCAGTGGTGTGACCACGCTTGGTAATTTTATGTTAGATAATAGTAAAATTCAAGTTGGTTGGTTGAAGTGGAGGAATGCTTCGGGCCTTTTGTGTGATACAGTAGAGAATTCAAGTTAGTTGGTTGAAGTGGAGGAATGCTTCGGGCCTTTTGTGTGATAGAAAAGTACTGCTAAGAATGAAAGGAAAATTTTATAAGACNAGTTTTTAACTTTAAGAAAGGGATAGTGAAGTTCAAAATCATTAAAGGCTATCTAGATATAGTAATCCTCACTTAAAAAAAAGAGAAAAAAGAAAATAAAAAGGATTGAAAATAATCCTGAAAAAAAAAGAAGAAAAGAAAAGAAAAGAAAAGAAAATGATGTGAGGAGAAGCTTGAGGAGATGCCTAATTAAAAAATTTCTTTGCTTGAATCAACTTAAAGAAGAAGGCTTGGCTACAGTTTCAAAACTTATATTTAAGTATTAGCATATTTACTAGTAAAGTTTCATGAAGTTCCATTTCATATGGATATTCTAAGTGGCTTTAATGTGAAAATTTGCAATTTTCCTTGAAAAGAATAGAGAATCAGAAATCTTAAGGCTTAACTGCTAGATATTCTTATACCTTTAGTATTAACTGGAGTTATTTTACATTTTTCTTAAGTTATGCTATTGTATTTAGTGGACTAAGATATGGAAATCTAGAAGTTGAATTCTTTGTCATGAGTCATATTTTTATGAAGTAAAGGAGTTACTTTAGGAAAAGTAACATTTAAGTTTGGGGGATTTTGATGCACTAAAAATACACGCATATTTAGATATATAGTTTTACTCATTTTTAGTGATATTGCGCTTTAAAGGAAGGTATTTTTCATGTTTTATTACAGGTTATTGATTTTTAGATCTTGAAAAAAAAAGAAAGCAAAATGGATGGAATTTGGAGTCAAAATGGAGTTTTACAAGAAATGTTCAGCGTCGATGGAGCCATTTGATGGAGAGCACGGATTAAATTAAAGGGCTACTGGCGCCGACAATGCCAGAATGGGTGCCGACAGTGCCAATGTCGGTGCATGACCGATTTTTAGAAGATTTGAAGAATTTCAACACTTTTTAAAGAGTTTTTTGTTGCACCTATTGGAGAACCGACATCAGGCTCTTTTTAGAGCAAAAATTGATCAGAAAAACGTCTCTCTTTGACCACTTAGCCCCTTTGGACCGTTTTCCACTCTCTTCCACACTATTCCAAATTCTCAATAGCCACTTATAGCCCATTAGTCTTTTATTTCTTTAGAGTTTGAGTTTTTATGGTCAGTTTAAGTGTGAAATCTTCTCTAAAAGAGTTAGAGAGGGAGAGAAGCGAGAGATTTCTTCTTCCTATAACTTCTAAGAGAGGATACAATGGATTTTCTTTGAGAAAGAGTTTCAGATAAGTGTTGTTTTTTTATTATTATTGTATGAACTTTCTTTTGTATATGAAGTTTTTGTTTTGTTGTATCTTTCTCATGAAGTTCGAGTAGTTTCTATTATCTTTCTCCCTATTTTGAGATGGTGAAATGAAGAGATGATTTAGATGTGCCAATTTTAAAATATAAAATAAATTATGATGGTTTTCAACTCCGTTTGCCAATGTTAAAATTTAAAATAAATTGTGATGGTTTTTCAACTCCACTCTTAATTTACTATGTGCCAATATTAAAATATAAAATAAATTGTGATGATTTTTCAACTCCGAATTTAATTTACTTTTCAATGTGGCATAATTAAAATATAAAATAAATTGTGATGATTTTTCAACTCCGAACTTAATTTAGTTTTTAAATCTGGCCAATTGAATTGTTAAAATATGTTGTGAAACATATGATCCGGGAAATGGAGTATGAGTTCTATAACAAGAATTGTTAAAATATGTTGTGAAACATATGATCCAGGAAATGGAGTATGAGTTCTACAATAAGAGTGAGATTCACATTTAATTCTTTAAAGGAGTATTTTGTTCATGGAATTAAGTGCAAATAAATAGGGAAATATACTTTAATGGGTGTAGAATTGAAGCTTTTAGGGTGACAAAATAAAATTCCTAATTTTCTCTTAGTGTTTAAGAACTAAAGTGAGTGTTAGCTTTCAGGAGAAGGGAAGTGGGAGCTCTGGAGTGAGAGCATTATCCTCCTAGCCTAGCCACAGATTTAGGAACTAAACCTGAGATTAGCCAATAATTTTCTATAACACTAAATTAGGGTAGAGAATTAAAATTTACCTTATTTGGCACAATACATATTTAAACCATTTATCTAATCTCATTTTATCTCATTATAATGGGAAATATGCTTTTTTATGTTAGAATACTTCATCACATAAAACATAGTTTAGTAGTTACTGTTTAAACTTTGCATTTTAGTTTTGCTAGTAGTTAATAATTTAGTTCTGATAGTATTTCAAACAATTTGAAATTAGTAACTGTAATTTTGTTTTGTTTCTGCGAATTTCCTAGTTAGTGTATCATTTCAAATTTAAACCTTCCTCGTGGGATTGATGTTTGGGGCTCAAATGGAAAGTCTTATATTACTTGATAACGATATGTATACTTGCGTAGAAACCTAGCATAAATTGCTTAAATTTCTTATTTATAAAATAACACATCAAGTATTTGGCATCCTTGTAAAGCGGAGTCAACTTTATAATTTTTGCACAACTATATTTTTGGGATCAATTGCAAAATTTTGTATGTTATTTTATCAACACCAAAATGTCCTCAAAAATTTGAATTATGACATTTTTGGATAATTTTATAAGTTTCTTCTACACGCACACATCTTTAAATAATTAAATCATTTCCTTATTTATATAAAATTGGGTCATCCAAAAAATAAGTCTTAGCTTTAGATAAATATTTCCTCTTATATTGGTATGTCAGACCATAGAGTATAATATCACTAACTATAATGTTCACAATGTCGGCATACCATGGAACACACTTCTCATTAATACTTAACAATTCTTCATTTGGAAACTATTCATTAATTTCTTTTTTAAAATAGAGTTATTTATCTAATTCGAGCCTGGACAGACAATCAACAATTTGATTCTCAGCTCCCTTTCTATCTATTATTAGAAAGTCAAATTCTTGCGTAAGAAGAATTCATTATATTAGTCTTAGTTTTTCATCCTTCTTTTTAATTGAATATTTAATAGTAGAATGATCAGTATGCATAATACATTTTGTTCCAATTAAATATGATCTGAATTTATCAAAAGCATGCTATTGTTATTAACTCTTTCTCAGTCATGGTATAATTAATTTGAGCTTCATTAAAAGTTCTACTAGCATAGTAAATAACTTTGAAAATTTTATCATGCTTTTGTCCTAAAACAGCTGCAATAGCATAATCACTTACATCACACATTAATTCAAAAGATTTTTCTCAATCTGGTGAAATAATAATTGGTGCATTGACTAATTTTTCTTTTAATAGCTCAAATTTAAGCACTCATCAAAATTAAAATTACATCTTTTCAAGCAAATGGCATAAAGGCTTAACAATTTTTTAAAATTTTTTAATATATCGCCTTTAGAATCTAATATGTCCTAAAAAACTTCTAATTTTCCTCACATTTGTTGAGTAAGGTAAATTAGCAATCACTTGAATTTTTGCAAGGTCTACTTCTGTACCATTTTATGATATATAATGTCTTAAAATAATTCCTCCTGCTACCATAAATTGGTATTTTTCTCAATTAAGGACTAAATTTGTTTCTTTACAGCACTTACGAACTTTTGATAAATATTCTAAACTAGATTCAAATGAAGTTCCAAACACTGAAAAATCATCCATAAAAACTTCAATTCCTTTTTCAATTAAATCACAAAAAATAACCACCATACATTTTTGAAATGTAGCTTGGGCATTACATAAACCAAAGAGCATTCTTCTAAGAGAAAATGTACCACAAGGACTCGTAAAAGTTGTTTTCTCCTGATCGTTAGGAGTTATTTCTATTTGGTGATAACGAGTATATTCATAAAAAAAAAGTATTTATGCCTACCTAGTCTATCCAAGATTTGATCTAGAAAGGGTAGTGGAAAATGCTCTTTCCTAATAGTGAGATTTAATTTTCTTTAATCAATGCATATTCTCCACTCTGTAACTTGTCTTGTTGGTATTAACTCATTATATTCATTCATTGTCATAATCACTCCTCCTTTCTTAGAAACATAGTGAATTGGACTAACCCATGCACTATCTGAAATAAGGTAGAGAATTTCAGCAATTAACCACTTTGAATTTTCTTTCTTAATAACTTTTTTCATAACAGGATTCAATGTCCTTTGAGGATCAGCTCTGGGTTTGCAGTTCTCTTCCATATGAATTTTATGCATACAATTTGAAGGACTAATTCCTTTAATATCAGCATTTGTCCATCCAAAGGCTTTCTTTTAATTCTTCAAAGTTTTCATTAAACTATCTTCTTCCTCTATAGTTAAGTTTGAGGAAATTATAACATGTAATGTTAAGGAATCACCTAAAATGATATACTTTAAATGTTCAAGAAGTAACTTCAGCTCAAGTCAGGAGGTTTTTTCATGGATGGACAAAAAGATTTATCTTTTTCTAACATTTCCAAAATTTCAAAACTTTCTCGAACATAGTTTGAAGCTTCCTTATAAAAATCTTCAAATTACTCTAGTTTTTTTTCTTACGCCTCTTCTAACTTTTTTATATCAAATTATTCTTCATAAGTTATTTTGAAATGACATTCACTCAAATATCTTATTACGTTTATTCCATAACATTCATCATCTTTACTTTTTGCAGGATACTTCATTGATTTAGAAATATTACAAGTAACAGTTTGATCATTGGCATGCATAGTTAATTCCTCTTTCTGCACATCTATCATTGCTATTCTTGTAGCTATGAAAGGTCTCCTCAAAATGATAGGTATCTCCTTATCTTCCTCCATATCTAGCATAATGAACTCAACAGGAAAGATAAATCGATCCACTTTCACTAGAGCATCTTCTATAACCCCCTTAAGAAATGTTATTGAACGATTTGCTAACTGCAAAGTTACAGTAGTAGTGGATATTTCTCCTAATCCCAATTCTTTTAATTATTGATAATGACATAAGGTTAATGCTTGCACCTAAATCACATAAAACTTTCCCATAAAATTTGTCTCCTATTGCACATGAAATTGTAAAGCTACCAGGATCTTTAAGCTTTTGAGGATGCTTTTTCTAAATTTTAGCACAACACTCCTCACTAAGTGTAACCGTCTCATTATCTTCAAACTTCATTTTTCTATTAAGAATATCCTTCATAAACATCACATAGCTTGGCATTTGTTCTAAGGCTTAAATAAATTGAATATTAATCGTAAGCTTCTTAAGTATTTTCATAAATTTTAAAAATTATTTATCCAACTTTTGCTGACGAAGTCTCTGAGAAAATGGAGGTGGTGGTTTTTCCAAGTTAATTTTAGGTTGATAAATTGGTCTCTCTAAAACTTTTGGAGCGTCCTCTTCAGGCTCTTCAATTTATTGTCTCTCTACTTCAATCTCTTTTTGAACTCTACCTTCTAACTCTCTTCCGCTTCTAAGTTGAATGACATTTACTTGCTCTTTATTCTAGTCTTTTGGATTTACTTCTTATTACTAGGAAGTGTTCCTTAGGATCTATTACTTTATGAATTTGTTATTTATCCCAATTGATTCTTAATATTTTTAATTGTAGCTCCTTGACTTTGTAACTGATTTCTCATTTGTAACACCACTTCTTATATAAACAACTTTTTTTCTCCTTGAATTGTAAATTATTTTTAAAATCTGGATGATAAGTAAGTCTATAATTACAATTACCTTCGTTGTCTTATTTTCTCAATGAGTTTACTTGGTTGTTCCCCTATTGCTGATTATTACCACCTAAAGTATTATTCCAGTTAAAGTTAGAATGGTTCTTCTAACCTAGGTTATAATAGTTTGAATATGTGTTATTTGGCTTGTGATTTAGGACATTCAAAGTTTCTAATGATGTTTGAGAATCTACCATTTGGCCTAATGAATTCTCTTCAATCATTGAAATTAATTGAGAAAAATTCAGTCCAAATTGGTCTAACTTCCTTGAAATTGTAGCAACTTGATTTGCTAACATTGTAAAAGTATCAGATTCATGAACATTGGCTACTTTTTTAGGATTTATCCTCTCCGAAGACATTGAAAATTATTAATATCTATCTCTTCAATTAAAGAATAAGTTTCATGAAATGGTTTTGACATCAATGAACTACCAACAGCAGCATCAATAATAGATCTAAGAGATCCAGCTAATCCATTGTAAAAGGTTTGAATTATTAATCAATCTAGTATAACATGGTGTGGACACTTTCTCAAAAGTTCTTTAAATCGTTCCCATGCTTCATAGATAGATTACCCTTCAAACTAACAAAATGATGTAATATCATTTCTAAACTTCGTAGATGGTGAAAAATATTTAGCAAGGAATTTCTGCACTAAATCACCCCAAGTTCTAATAGATCAAGGAGTTAACAAATTTAATCATATCTTAGCCTTATCCCTCAGTGAGAAAGGAAAAAGTCTAAGTCTTATAGCATCATCCAAAACACCATCATATTTAATTATAACACACAATTCTAGAAAATTAGTAAGATGTAAGTTTCGATCTTCAGTTAGTGCTCCCCAAACTGATTAGTTGTTATCACTTGAATAATAATAGGTTTAAGTTCAAAGGAATTAGCCACCACAGTTGGTTTTTAAATATCTACTGTAAGGTTTGCACAATATCTTAAAGGTCTAATTTCTTGATTAATTTCAGCATTTTGATTATTTTGGTTTGTCATTTATTGTATTTTTTTATCTTTTTCTGTATTTTTTTTATATATTTCTAATAGTTCTTTCTAATTCAGAATAGTAGGGAACTAGTCCTTTAGAACCTGAAATACGCATACATTACTAAAAAATAACATAAAATAAAATCACACAAACAAGAACATATATAAAAGTAACACAACAATATTCCTATAATAAATCAAATATTTTAAATAAGTCTTTTTAAAAATAGAAATTTGCTTTCTTAAAAATTCCTTCACATTTTTTTTATGCTCCCTAGCAACGGCACCAGAAACTTGATCCCGATCTTTTATGACAGTACTATGAAGTATGAGATTATATTCTCAATTTTCCTTACTTATATTTCTTACTTCGCAACGACACAAAAAAATTGATTCCGAAGAAAATAAGATTTTAATTATTATATTTAAACATTGGGATACTACGAAAGTATATGTATTGTTATCAAGTAGTATATGGCTTTTTGATTAAGCCTTGAATATCGAACCAACTGGGAGAATTACAATCTGTAATAAGTCAGAAGAAATTCGATAGCAAATTTTACTTTGCAAAATATTCATACTCAAACTATAGATGCTATAATAGGAATGAAAGTTCGATTCTTTTTGGTAATTTTTGATAATTGAAAATAAAGTAAATAACTAACAAAATATAACTAGATATTTGTAAGATGAAGGCAATATAAATAAAATATCTTTTTATTTATCATGAATCAGTACCAAGTATAAGAATTTTGTTGTGGAAGTATTCAATTTATGTTGTGCCAAATAGGAGCAATATTATTCTTCGCTCTTTCTAGAGATGCTATAAAGAATATTAGTAAATTTAACGTTTGAATAGTTTTAAAGATGGGCTAGGTATGGAAGATACTATCTCTCACTTTACAGCTCCCCTTTCTCCCTCCATCTGGGAGCGAACATCTCATATCAAAACCTAAAACAATAAACAAAATTAGGGGATTTAGTCTGTCACTCTAAAATCCTCTAACTCTACACCCTTCAAAGTTTATTTCCTCATTTATTTGCACTCAATCATATGAATTACATTCTCATCAATACAATATCATGTGATTTTGACCAGTTGTTGACTGAGACAATACTATCACGGATCTTACATATTCTCACAACAAATATTAACATCCTAATTGGTCAAATCAAGAAGTGAATGAAGTATAAGATTTAAAATCATCACAACTTATTCCAACATTAAAGACCAATACTTCACATAACTTTCATCCAACACTTAATTACTAATCATTTTAAGAAAACAAATGCAGAAAGCTAATCATAATTCATGGAGAAAACACAACTACACTTATGTTTAAAAGTAGAAATCATGTAACAAACAAGAAGTCTAAATTAAAACCAAATGTAGTCACAAATATAAAAACTTATCTCAAATCCTCTCCACCAAACTCTTGAAGTTCCTTTGAATCTCTTATCTTCCTTTCTCTTACAAAACTTTCAACTTAACACACTACAACTCCTCTCTTTCTTCTCTTTAAAAGCATCCTAATTAATCTAAGAGAGAAAGGCTTCATCAGCCAATTGAGTCCCCTTTTGGGGCGCTGGGGGCGTTCTTCAATCAAATCTAAGTACTCTTTTATAATTTTCCAAAAGGTGTTTTGGTGTCTCTTCAAAATTTATCCATATTCAATAAATTTTCCAAGAGTTGACTCCATTCAAAAGCTATATGAATGTATTTTCGTGTCAGTTAACCATATCCCACGTTTTCACCAAAAGTACCTTCAAACACCCCTTAAAAAATTTGTCTAAATTCATTGAATCATCAAGTAACTACCTCTGGTGGTTAAGCACGAGGTATGTGGCACTTAGGCACGACCCTCTCGATTTTTTTGGCGAGTAAGCTCAAATTCTGGGCGCTTAGGCGCCACAGTTCTTCTGTACACCTTCATTTTTGCTCCAAGTTTGATCTTTTTGCACTTCTTTCACCATGTTAATCCATTTAACTGTACCGAAAAGAAAATACACAAATACATTCCATTAAAGCGCAATATCCTCGAAAATAGATATACAAATGTGTACATAAATGTTATATATTTTAGGTGTATCATCATATCGAAAATTGGTGTAGTCATGCCTGGATGTTGAATAAGCCGACATGGTCTCGCTTAATCCAAGCGTGGCCACACCACTAGTCTATAAATGTGGCGCGGTCATGCCACTGCTATCGAACATATTGACTGGTCACATAGCCTCCAGATGTTGTCACGCTGCTTCAGGCCGCTGTTATACTGGTTTTTCTTGTTTTAAACTGTTTGAATTCAACCTCAGTAATATCCACAACATCGATGAAAAATATTTCTAAGTATAATTCTGTGATACATAAGTGAAAAAATTAAGTAAAATGCAGGGAAAGCACATGTAAAATCACGTAAAATTGACGTATGTCAATGAAATCAAAGGAATAGAGCGAAATTAAGGAGGGAGCGAGACACAGAGAGAGATAAAGAGTGGAGTTAATAGTAATGAAAATTAATTCATCACGTAAATCTTGTCTTATTCATAAATTATCTCCCTATTTATAGAGAAGAGGGTAAAATGTGATGATGTACGGGGTGTTTTTTTGGTATTATACATATATGAGCTTGTCGTCCGACTGCTACCTTGGCCCGCCGATTAAGCTTAATTCGCTTCTAATCGGCAAGTTTAGCTCATCGGTTGAGATCTGATCTTCAAGGTGAGATCAGTTCAGTCAACTGAGTTTACTCAATATGGGTCAGTCAGTTGATACCACTCAATTATCTATCTCTGACCCATAACGAGGGGCCTCTAAATATCTCCGGACGGGTTCTTCTTTGAATCTGCTCTCCTGTGATAGTTGACTTGAACATCCTTTTGCCTTGTATCTAACTGGACAATTTGTTACAGTATCCTTCAGTCTTCTTTTGTTCATCTCATGGTTAGGTTGACTTTAGCTTTGCTGATTTGATTTGAACATAATCGTCAATCTCATGTGAGAGATCTTCTGTCAGCGAGCCATTCTTCATCGTACTTTCTCATTCTTGGTCGTCATATCCCATCAAGATCAATGCTGATATATTTTTGATGTACATTAACTAAATTTAAATGCGAGTTATTTTGTATCTTTTTTAAATAAAAAATAAAATTGAAAAAGAAGTATTTTACATAAAAAAAGACAAAAACTTGAAGAAAATTATAATTATATTCATTTTACGTAAATTCTAAAAAAATTTAAATTTTGTTACAATTTGAAATAACATTTCAGGTTTTCATTTGTGGAGTCGATAAACATTATCTAAATATCATAATCCGAACCTTGTTTCATATACCTATAAAAAACTATATCTTCTGTCTAACGCATCGTAAATACAAATTCTGATAATTGATTGAAGATTTAAAAGAAACTCACTGCAGGGAATTGAGGGCAGTGAAGGACGGTGGGGCCACATCTAATTTGTTACTGAATTAAGTATGGTTGTCGCAATAAAAAAATTAGATGATAGGAAGGATGGGGAAGGCAACAAATAATCAGAAGAGTACAGCTGCGCTCCTCGTGATGTATTGCAGGCTTTTTGCACATCCCTAGATCTATTCAGCAGTAGCTTATGCCTTTTTCTTTCCTTCCGTGTTTTCCCACGCTGCCACACGTATTGCTGACGAATGCAAGCATTGAAGCCGGTGCTGCAAGTTTTCCATTTTCGTTCATGATGCAACTGCGTAGTCCAAAAGGAATCCTTGTAGGGGGAGACTCATTGGACGTAATTTAGAGCGACTTTCCGCCGATTGTGTGAGGCAAGCGTTAGCTTTATTGGCCGCTCCATATAAACTACTTGGTCCTGTTTTTTGGCGCGATACTGTCAATACGTACCATTATCTCAATTCTTCGGAATAAAGTATTTTTATTTTAAAAAATAGTTATTTCTTCCCTAAAACAAATGAGTATTTCATTGTTTTTTCTTAAATATTGAATTTTTATTTTAACCGAGTCCAAAGAATTTTTTTTTTTTTTTGGAAATTATGAGTAAACCTTCAATAAGTTTCCCCCAAATAAAAAGAAGTTGTCCCAAAGAATGCTTTGTTTAAGTAAAGAATGAGAAAACTAACATTCAAAAAGGAGGCGTGTGTGTAATTCAAGTACTAGTCAACCAAATATACAAATTTTTGCCACTAAGATCCCTCTATTGTTAAGAATATCAAGAATTTTGAGACCATAAAAATAGATTTCCAAGTGGAGATAGCAAATTTCATAGAATGATCCTTAAACTTGATATATTTATACAAATTAACCTTGGAGTGCTCTCATAAGCTACAGAGAAAACATCTTTAGGGTAATACAATTCAAGCCTTTATGAGCAAAGGCAGTTGCATAATCCAAATTACAATAAAAAAAAGGTGCAGGCAAAATGAAAGAAAAAGAAAACTTGAAATAAAAAAGAAGGATGAAAAAGTTTAATGAATAGCAACAAAAGTAATTGTTCCTAAAAAGTTAATCAGATAAGCTTAGAGATGCAGTACTAAACAATCAAGCATCATCCAGTGGTTGGTGTGATAGACGGAGTTTGTATTTACAAGCTTTGTGAAGATATGGGATCAATCAAATTCAATACCCGGGCCTCAACTAATTGAATGTTCATAACATTGTAACTCATTGTAGTTGAGAAGCCAAGAAGGACATAATATTTTTGTTGGATCCTAACTTATCATGGCTCACACCATAAAGAATGAACTAGGAAGAAGGGAGAGTCGGCGAGAAGAGATAGGGAGATATTATTTCTCTTAGGAGAAGAAAAATGTATTTCTAATCTCCAGAGATCAATCACTCATTACTTGAGTTTTTACATATTTATAGATGTTTCTTTATATATAATGGAAAATAGATAATAATTACACATAAATCTCAAAAGATAGTTGGTTGGTTTATCCCTTCTTGTATTATTCTAACATTGAAACTATAATCAATATTATCAATAGTTGTGTTGTTTCTTGATGTCTCTTCCCCATGTGCTTACTCGGTTACATCTTTATCAAAATATTCTGCCTTAATGGCAATCCGAGACCAAACAATTGAGCATTAAAGCTAGTTTCCCTCCTTGATTAAGTTGATTCTTGATTTACTACTGAAGATCTAGTCCCTTTGACAGATGGGTTAATTGATCATGGTAGGTAGACTAATGGCTTGTATTTAACATTTGGTATCTTACAACTTAAGATACCCAACTAACACTCAACTACTCATACTAAAGAAGAATTAAGTTGGGGAATGCAGTACTTCGCCTCAGTATACCATTTGACTCTTAAGTTTTTGTTCAATGTGGTGTCATTCAACTATACAAATTTAGTTCCTCTGTTCACTTATATCTTGGAAGTTGACTGTGTGTAAAAGAAAGAATGTCAATAATAATAAGAATAATGGTGTCGGCACTATTTTTGGTGTGGGGTTTGCCCGTAAGAAGCTGTCGGTCATCGGAATTGAAATCTCGTTGCCCGCTTCGGAAGGACGTTTAAAAATTTTAGTTTTGAAAAAGATGAAGTCAAATTGACCCCATAATTTTCATAGTTTAGATGAAAGAGCGCCTTACCTCAAATTTTGTATCTATCTCGAAGGATGAACACAAGAATTGAGGGTGAGGCTCGATCAAATAAACTAAAGAAAGTTATGACATCCGTTTGNTGGAGTCCAAAGGAAGAAACACTAGAGGATATCACTGATCCGAAGGAAAGCTTCGGTGATTTCCCAAGCTATTTTATTGTTTGGCTTCAATTTAGGAGAAATCATTTAGATGTTTCATCCTGTAAGTTTTCATTAGGATTTATATTTGTGTGAAGCAATCAGCACAAATAACCTTGAAGATGTGAGGATTTAAGTCATGATAAATGACTACCTCGGAGTCCTAGGACGGGTTAGGGCTTAG